>CAEGAF010079522.1:0-131541 GCA_903067075.1 Micropoecilia bifurca | reverse complement strand
TTTATTATTATGTTCTGAACCTTACATCTTACATTCTACATTTTTATAGTATTTTATATTTTTATTTTTATTGGTAATAAAAATAAAAATATTGTGTGTGTTTTTGTGTATGCTGCTACTGCACAGTAATTTCCCGGCTGGGATGAATAAAGTACTTCTATTCTATTCTATTGTAATGAGCATCGAGCTAAAGCCTGATGAGAATTGCACATGGATATATAAAAATAAAATCAACAAACTTTGGACATATCTGCAAGAAAATTGGTTTTGAAATTCTCTTTTAATACGACCTCAAGATCGAGCTTTTTGGCAGTAAAGCCTCTCGGTGGATTTGGTGTAAAACAAGGGATGGATGAGTGGAGAAGCGCTGTGGACTCACCATCAAATACATCGGTGGATCTGTGAGGCTGTGGGTCAGCAAAGACCCTGAGGATTAAATGATCTGGTGCCTGTTAGAAACTGAAGAGGGGAATTTACTTTTAGCAGGATAAGGATTCAAAGACATAAATACACAAATAACCCTGAAATGGTTCACACAAAATCAACATTTATCCAGTCATCTCAGTCCATCAGACCAAAAACCTAAAAAAAAAAAGATTGAATAAAAGGAATCTGTTTTAAACCATCTTCACAAGGGCCACCAGTTATTGCAGGAGATGCTCCTCTGCTGTTATCAACACTTCTGTACATCTGTTCTCCTAATTTGACCAGGAAGAAACGGCACCATGAAAAACAGAAAACCTCAACAAAATACAGAAACAGTTTGAATTTATTGTTATAGATTTTTTTTTTGTTTGTTTGGTTTTACAAAATATGTGATTCCCTCAAATGCTTCAGAATATTTTTTTTTCACTAACAGACATGATGTGCCAAATAATTAGATTTCAGTTTACTAGTTTTAGGCATAAAACAGACTAATTAAGACAAAAAAAATCAAGTAAGTCACCTTGGCATATAGACAACATGTTAGACTGGATGAGGCAAACATTGTTTGCTGATGCTCAGAAACGAATGAACAGACTTGAAAGTCGCTTCAAGAAGCATTTCATGTTTGCAAACTGTGCAGCATATGCATGAGAAGACAAACAGGTGTTGGTGAAATTAGCAATGCCGTGACAGTGTGTACGTCAGTAGAGATTTGTGCATTTGTGCCTTTTTGGGTAAAGATGAAAGGCTAACTGGTGAAATGAGAGGAGAGGTTTGAGCAAATAGTCTGAGGTTGGTGTGAAGCCAAGACATCAGATTCATTCTACTTAAAAAGGACACAAAAAAAAAAGACCTGGACAGTGACGTGTACCATCGTTCTCCACATATCAGACAAATTATAACATATTCCAGCAGTCAGTCACACAGTGGTCCCCCTTAATGAACAACGAAAGGCAAAATAAGACAAAGAAAAACAAACATTGAAAACGTGTGCTTGAAATTCTGGGTCCCGATTCTAAAAGCCAGAGTTGGCACAAGTCAACGATAAAATCTGAACAGGCTTCAGATGAAGAGGAAAGGTCAAATTGCACTAACCGTGTCGGTCGGTCTGTGATAATGTGAAGGACTGCATGTACTTTATGACTTTAGAGATGTTTCCTCCTGCTGCAGCACAGCAGTCAGTCTAACCCAGATAATTTCATCTCATTTTATGCTCAACGAGCCACAAATGTGACAGAAGACCCTCAAATCATAACATATTAAAAGGAATTCAAGTCTGTATTACATTTAAAACAAACAAACAAAAAATTAAATAAAAGGGCTCAAAGTGATTGATTCCGATAAAAATCTGAGATTCCACAGAATCGCACAACACGCCTCTTCCTGTGGAGTGATACGTCGTGCTACTTTAGGCAAACAGTCTGCGCTTCGGTCAGCAGTGTGCTTTATTGCCACAAGTCACATTAGGAAAGAGTTATTAGTGTTTAAAAACAGAAATCCCAGTGAAGGGTTACTGTGTCGGGTCAGTCGTTAGCTCTACCAGCAGGAGGTGTCGGCCTCTGAAATGCCTCGCAGAGATAAATATACAAAAACAATCTGCTTTGTTTCTGAAATGTAATGTGGCTCTAGTGATGCAGAGCTCTGTCTGGGTCCGGCTACTGTCGGCGGGTCAGGAGAGCAGCTACTCTGGTCAGTGAATATATTAGCCAAAACATAGAAAACCGACTTTCGACTGCAAAAAAAGTTCATTTGGAGTGTAAATTTTTAAGACGTTTACATCCTCACCTTCAGTCCAGGCGGTGGCTTTACTAACGACATGCAAATATTTTGATCTTTGAAGGTAAAAGTCTCCAACAGCAACTTCCACCACACCTCAGGAAGAACAAAAAATAGTCATAGAAATAAAAGAAACTCTGCCCAATGGCACAGAAATATTTAGTCATGTGCAGCATTCACAAATTTGAGCTTTGAGGATTCACATGTGCAATACAGCAGCTCTCACTTCTACTCCTCTTGTTCGGGTGATGGGAGCAGGGAGGATTGGGTTCTTGTTTTTCTTGCGGTGCAGCACCTCGTTTGTTCCGCTCAGCTCCGTCTCCCTGCTGATAGCTTGAAACAATGATCAACCTTTACCAGCAGGCCGACAGGAGAAGCTCCACGATCAGGGCTGACATGAGGCGTGTGCACTACTTAAAGGGATAGTTCAGGGGTTTTCCAGGTGTACTGAACAGAGTTCCTAGTTGTTGTTTTTTTTTTTTTTTTTTTAAGATTATTTTATTATTTTAGTTTTGTTCTAAACTTATCCAGAACTGAAACATAAAAGAAACCATTTTAAAATGTTAACATCTATAAGAAAACTATGATTGACAAGCTTTTATGACAGATAACATCTTACAGGTGGAAGCTAACTCTGTTAGCATCTTCATTAAGTATAAATCCACATTAACTGATCCTGGAGGCTGAAGCTAACAGCTAGTCCAAGACCAAAACGGACTTCTTAGTGTTAAAATAACTCCAATTTAAACAGCATTGTAACTTCTTTTTTTTTTGCAAACCGTCTTCCGTTGGTTAATTACACAGGAAACTGAGGCAGTGGGTTGGTCGCCACGTCAGAGTGACTACTTTATAGAAAAGTTCTTTAGCGTTAAAAAAAAACACCCTATAAAATAGTGTCCAATTGCAGCTGGACTATATTTGTTTTTTACACTGGTTTACTTTTATATAAGAGCAAAAATACGTCACTAGTTACTTTCCTGTTTAACACAGGAACAAGGCCACTGGCTCTCCACCTTCTACTTCCATTTCTTGCATAAATAGTCATTGGATTTAGTGGAAATAATCGGCTGATTTAAATGTGACAACAGCTTCAAAGTCCTTGCAAATAAAATAAATTAGAGGAGTTCATAAAAGCTGCTTTGTTGTTTTGAGACCAGAGTCGTTTTAAATCTACTTTGGTTTTGGGCCATGTTGGACTTCAGCTAATCTGGATTTATCCTGACTGAAGACACCTAAAGGAGTTAATCACTGCATGTAAGATGTTTACTGCTTGTAACTTTACAACTCCAGAACTATCCCTTCAATCTCTTGATGTGTAGCTTCATAAAACGTCAACATGAAATAAGTTAAAAAGTGAAACAATCGGATGAATATTTCATATGGGTCGTTTCAGAACCGGTTACGGTTGTGTCCTTATGTACGATAAAGTGAGGAACAGTACAAGGCACCTATTTTACAGCTGATTTGTTACAAATATATAAATAACCAAGAAAAAACAGAATGTTTTATGAGTAGTGTGCTATTTTCTCCACCTAACTCCGTCCACTGTGCTTTTTAATGAAAACAAAATGTGTTTCTCTCCCCCAGCTCCGAGTGATTTAAACTTCAAGTGTTGTTGGGGTGGTTCTCTCAGCAGCGTTGGCGCCGAGTCGTTGGCGCCGAGTCGTTGGCGCCGAGTCGTTGGCGCCGAGCCTCTCTGGTTAGATGCTGTCCACAAAGCTGCCGGGGAACAGGCCGGTCCTGCCGTTCCTCTGCAACGTGCCTTTGAACCAGCCGTCCTCCCTCTTCCTGTGAACAAACACAATGTCTCCCTCCTTCAGTTCCAGCTCGGCCTCGCTCTGCGGCGGATACGACACCACCACCCTGTACCTGGGGAGGACAGCCAGAGGCGCAGTCAGACACTCCGACGCTCAGCTTCAAAGACGGCCGAGCCGTCCTTGTGTAACGCTGCACCGTCTGAATCTGGGACAGACGGGACAATACGGCGAAACTATCACATCAGTACCTCTCGCATATGATGGGACGTGCGTCATGTTGCTGTGACAGAAGAGAGGAGCAGGGCTGCCGAGGGGGCGGAGCGATGGGGGCGCATCCGTCCAGAGGGCCGCTCCTCCGGTGGGACGACTCCGGCATGGAGGAGGACGGGGATGAAGACGAAGCAACGGCAGCAGGTTCAGGCTCGGGGCAGCCGGCTGAGGTGGAGGGGGGGGAGGTGTCTGGACCCACCGCGCCGTGCAGCACCTCTCCAGCCGCAGCCTGCTCGGCTTCCAGGGTGGGAGAGGACGGGGGCGAAGGACGAGACTTCTTCTTGTTGGAGGACAACAGCTTCAGAAGACTCTTCTTTTCTCTCTGCAACAATTAAGAACAAATCTTAAAATCATTCACATATCTTTATATCCTTCAAGAGACTCGTTTTATTGACAAAAACAAACACTGTTGAGAATGATTTTGCTGTATCCTATTGCAGCAATAGCCATGATATCGCTGTTGCCTGGTAACCTGCCAGCTGGTGTTTCTCTGATCAGTTTGTACGAGTAACTCCAAATCCAACTAATCAAACCCTTTTGCCAAAAGTTGTTGCAGATTGAAGAACGCTAAAAGTCAGTCTATCTAAAACAAATTCATTCAGGCTGCAGCTACAGACAGATAGTCGTCCACAGCTGAAGCAGAGTTTCACCAACTCAAATTTAAGACTTTTTAAGGCACTATGAATAAAATGTCAGACCTGTATCACAACAGGATGCACAGGCAACAGAATACAGCCAGTGGCCAAAACGTAGATGGTTCAGTCAGCTGGCAATAATTTACATTTACCCATGATGGATGGAGAAAAGCTAGCTTTGCAAACAACTCCAGGTGCAGATTTATTAGGATTTATTAGCAGCTAGTTAGCGTTAGCCTCAACCACCTCAAGATACATAACAAAGATTCCTGCATCAGACTCAAAATGTTTCCAGACAGAAAAGTCTCACAAGAAAAATGAACTACAATTTAGACATGTGATAATGTATTTAAGGCTAAATGAAATATTTTCTAATGTAATGGTCTCCTTCACCATACTGTACATTTGTCAATTTGGCCATTTCAAAACTTTAAATTCAAATCAATGCTGGGGGCATATCATCCAACTTCAGCAGAAAACAGGAAGGCAGCAAGACATACTGAGGGTCTTTTTCTCCTTTCAAGGCTTCAACCTTAGTCTGTCATGTAATATAATCTTAAGCATACAACTACAGTTCCCTGGAGGAGAGGAACGATGTACACATGCTGTATGAGATGGGTAACCTGGCAGAACACGCCTCTAATCACGGCTTTAGGCGAACAACACGGTATGTCAGCCGCTCTTCACTGAGCACAAGTTCTCCATCCAGGTGATAAAACCTGACAAAAGCAAGGAGTGAAGATCAAGAAGCAGCAGAGCACGAGTCCATTTTGAATGATGTCCATGAGGCGGCGACCCTCCATCTAGACTAGCTCTCAGCCTGAGGCAGTGGGAGACTGATGCTCCCATAAGCTGGGGAGACGGCCTCAACGATCCAATAAGACAGTATCTGTCTTGACAAGCTCTGCGCCTGGGGGTGTTGGCAAAGCTCACAAACAGCTGATCGGACAGCCACATCCTCTGTGAACGATCAACTTAGACACACAGTGTGTGCACAAGACGCAGGAAACTCAACCTCCTCTGTTCCACAGAAAGAAAGGGGAAAAGGTCCTACCTTCACATCCTTGTCCAGTCTGCAGGCAAAAGCCGAGTTAGACGAGGGATTGAGGGCAGAGTTGCTCCCGACAGGAACGGGTCTCAAAGCGTCGCCGTCCAGAGACGCTGCGCTCACGTTGGGTGGGGTCAGAGAAGCAGCGGCACAGCCCATCGCCACCCCCACCCGGCTACAGCCTTGAGCGGGATTGGTGGAGGACTGGGGGCAAATGGCGGCGTGTGGGAGGTAAGTCACAGACTGGATGGGCGTCACTGCAGCTGTGGGTCTGTCCTGACTGTGACATGCAGCTGCAAAGACCACAGAAACGGCATGAGATGGAGATTCTCATTCACGCCTTTAGGCAGCGTCTGTGCGCTTTACCTGTTCTGACAGCGTTGCGAGCCTGATTCACAGTCATCTGCGAGTTGACGTGCAGGGGAACCTTTGGCTGCTGGCCTGTGGCCGTCTGGGCTGATGTTACAGCTGCAGGTGGGGAGCAGGCAGACGCAGCTGTGGAGCAGGCAGGGAGGGGCTTGTTGAAATCAGGCCCAGGAACAACAACCCCGAGGGGAGCAGAGGAAGGACTGACGATGGTGACTCCTCTGCCGGCCTGAGTGCACAGACTCATGGGCACTTTGGGTTGGGAGCTTCCAGACGCCGTCCTGATGTGAAAGAAAATAGTGAAAACAGGGAGATAAATACAGGGTTTCTGCAGGTTTCACCAACTCAAATGTAAGACATTTTAAGAATATTATGAATTAAATTTCTGACCTTTATCATGACAGAAATGTACAAAAGAGAATTTTAAATTTTATGTAGTAGTAGAGACAACCAACTGGCAATAAGTTTTGCTCACCCATTACTGAGGCAAAAGACTAGCTGGCTAGTAGGGGTTTATTAGCAGCTAGTTAGCGGTAGCCTCAAGCAGAAGAACATATTGAAGATGTCTGTGTGCGACTCAAACTTTTGGCTGACAGAGAAAACCCACGAGAAAAATCAACTACAAAGAATAAATGAGAGTTAATAGTTCTGCCACAATTAAATTTAAGACTCGTGATTAACATAAAGCCAACTTGCATATTTTCTGACAGATTTAAAGGCTTTAATGTTAGATACATACATTTAAGACTTTTTAAGGATGTCCAAACATCTTGTGTTAAATAAATGATTAAACTGGCTCTCATAAGAGTCTCTACTCTACTGCTGTAAAAAGATGAACTAATAGCAAACTGAGTTGGATTTTTGCACAAAGCAGATCACAGGTTTTACATTTTTAACTCCAGGAAATAAACTAGTTACACATTTCTAAAGAGGAATTTGCAAACCACTCAACTGCTCATTTTTATGGGAATTTTTTAAAACATGGGATGGGTCTGTGGTTCGGGAACGTACACGGCAAATGGATCAATATAATTCACAAAAGCATAAAAATAAATAACCTCTAAATAAAACAAGAGTTAATATTAAGGAATGACTGTGCAGACATGCTGCTGTAAAACTAAGCGTGAATGTGCAACATGCCGACACTGACAGCGACCAACCTGCTGACTGGACTCATGTAGTTTCCAGGGAAGACTCCAATCTTTCCAGTGTGCATTGAGGTGCCCTTGAACCAGCCGTCCTGACAGCGTTCCAGCACTAAAAACATCTCTCCTTTCCTCAGCTCCAGCTCATCTTCCTTTCGGGGGGTGTATGGGAACATGGCCACATAGCTGGATCAAACAACAAACAGATAACGCAGCTTTCAAAACCGCGCCGTCGAAATCCCAACACCGCTCAGAAATAAAAGCCAGTTTGTGTGCGTTTGATTCCCTGACAGCCCAGCTGGACAGCTGTCCGCACCTCGGCCGAGCCCCTCCAGCACAGACTTCGCTCTCTGACCCAGAAGGAAGTCAGCAGAAAAGGATAAACAAGCTTCAGGCCGTCCGCTTACAGGAGCACAAGAACGGGGTTGTAACAGCGGTCAGGGCAAAGTACATGCAACATGAAATCACTTGTTGCATTTTATTGAGTTTTATATCAGGGTGTCTGCAGGTTTCACCAACTCAAACCTGCATTTCCACAAAACCTCGTCCTGCCAATTGGTGAGAAATTTGCACTTATCCATAATAAATGCAATAAAGCTAGCTAGTTAGCAAGCAGGGTGCATTAGCAGTGGCCTTATTTTATATACATGGATTTAAGACTTTTTAAGGATGCTCACTACATGATAGAGGAACACAAAACAGTGCATAAATGTTGAGGAAGTGAAAGAAAATAAAAATCTATACCATGTAAAATTCTAACAAAATAAACTAAAATTTGTGGCTGTAGTGGGACAAAAATGTGAAAAAGCTAAAGGTAAATAAATACATAAATGCTCATTGACCAACATGTATGCACTGGGAGATAAAGATGACCACAGGAGAAGCTGGGATGACAGGAGCAAACACTCATCAGGTGTGTGGGTTGACTCGGGAGAGTAATGAGGGTAAAGTTGAGCGGGTCAAAGGTCAAAGGTGAGAGAAAGGATCTCCCTAAGGGACCCTGGAAGCCTTCAGCGACAGGTTTTGACCTTTTCACCGGCACACAAGCGCCGTCTGCAGGCCCACACCGACAGCTGAGAGGAGGGAGGTCACACAAAGATTTCCCCTCCACCAACCAGGATGGTGCGTTCAGGGCTGAACCACGGCAACACAAACCGGCGGCGACGAACCACAGCATGTTTATGGAGACCTTAAAATCTGTGTTGGGAGTGTTTGTTTTCCTATTTTACTTACACTGTAGGTCTTTGTCGGCCACTTTGGTCACTTATGCTGGGGGAGGGTCTCTGTCCGGCGGCGAGGGAATACGCGGCTCCGCTGACCGGGGACTGAGGAGGAGGAGGAGGCGGTGGAGGAAGAGCATCCTGTGAGAAAGAATAGGAAAACCGTATTAGTGGTTAGACGGGACCAGTGTTCAATTACAATTTCACAACAATTCATTATTATCTCCTCTCGTTATGACGCACAAACTCAAGAGCACGAAGTAAAACGAACCTCAATAACAAAGTTATATGAGCAGAGAAACCAGTTTGTTTATTAGCAACAATGAGAAGGAGAATGAAAGACGATCGGTCACTTGGGTTATTCCCTCGGGTTTGCCCACACCAAGGGAACACGGTCTGGCAGACACGCACTCTTATCCCTAACTTTCTCTTGGAAAGGAGAATCTTCTGTTCTGCTTGTTTCTTTGCTGCTAGGAGACCACATGGCTAGATCTTAAACCCACTGCAGTGTTTTAATTGGGACCATATGAAATGAGAAACATGTCTGTGAGCACACTTTAGAGCAACCACCAGAACCAACCCGCGAGTGGACTCACGCTCTTCAGAAGATCTTCGACTGCGAGCGTTTAAAACACTGCGAGGAAAACACGAAATTCCCGCAAATGGAATAAAAACAAATACTGAAACCCCTCACCCCCAAAAATAAGTGAGCTGAAATGATGCTCTTTTACTCAAAAGTTCCCCGAGTCGAACACTGGCAGCAGCGATCAGCAGAGTAATAGCTTCCATGACAGGCTGGGGGAGGAGACAGACAGCCCTGCGGTGTGTGTGTGTGTGTGTGTGTGTGTGTGTGTGTGTGTGTGTGTGTGTGTGTGTGTGTGTGTGTGTGTGTGTGTGTGCGTGTGTGTGTGCTCGCGCACGGGTCTACGTGTGCACGCCAGCGTCAATCTGCTCCACGGTTCGCTGCTGACGCTTGAGCTGCGGTAATTAGGTTGCCTGCAGGCTGGAGAAATCATGTGTACAAAAACATCATGTAGGTTTCCCAAGTGACGCGGAGAGCTCAACCTTTTGTGTACAACATTCCTGCTCATTCAATAACTCTGCATACCACAGCGGACGCACAGAAAGACGGGAAGTGTGCATGCTGTTTTCAGCGGCCTGCAGGATGTTTTAATGAAACTTTTAAGGCTTTGTGGACTATCAAAAAATCTCTAGGAAAGAGTTGTTTTTTAAAGGCCATTTTTATGGTCATTTTTACACGCTTGACCATCTACAGTGCCTTGTAAAGTATTCACACTCATTAACCTTTGGCTTTTTGTTACATTACAACCACAAAGTTTAATGTGCTTTATTGGGATTTTATGCGACAGACCAACACAATGTAAAGCATAATTGTAAAATGGAAAAAAGAACGAACATGGTTTTCAATACTTTTATTTTTCAGCAAAATGAAATGAAGTGAGGTGTGGGTTTTATTAAACTCAATTAAACCTATAAGACGAAAGGTCTCTATCACCTTTACAGACTGATATTTTTGCCTGTTCCTCTTTTTAAATTACATTAAGCTCCACGAGACCAGATATATTCTATGAGAGCATCAAGAAATCTAATTATATTAAATGAAAAAAAAAGCATTCCCACATCACCATGCTGCCACCACCAGATTTCTTCCACAGGTTTGAAATCGGGGTTTTTACTGTTTTCTCATGCTGCTCTTCCCCAATGTGATCACGAGACTCTCAGCTGCTTCTCCAATGAACAATGTCCTCACCTTGTCTGTCATTTTGACCACCTCGTCTTGGTTGGATGTTATGCTCTGAGACCTTTAAAGGGCAGCTGCATTTAAACTGGAACCAATTAGAAACAATTCGTCGCCATTTACTAATGAGATGAAAGAGAGGGCAATTGGTTGCATTGGATTTTATTTTAGGACATCAAATTGCACCTTAAACAGTGCTGGGCGATGTGGCTTAAATAAAATCTCCAATTCTTTAATGCCAAATACAATTTCTGATTTTAAATGGATTTCCCCCCCAAACCTCATTAAAAAAAAATTTATGACAGAAAACAGAAAATATCTGGCGTTAATTTGTTGTGCGAGTTGACCTGAATTCAAAGTCAAAATAAACAGAAGCTGTAAAACACGCTTGTCAAACAAGATGTTAGTTCCTCACTCTGGAAACCCAAAAAGTGCATTGGTGAAAAGAAAAAAAAATCCAGATTTCCAAAAATTAAATCTTCAAAAACAGAAAATTTGATCCATGGATAAAATTGATTTTGTCGCCCAGCCTTAACCTTAGACTTTTATTTGTAAACCTGGAATCATGCATTACTTTTTCTGTTGATCTGTTAAATTAAATCCCATTAAAGAACTTCACCTCTCTGGTTGTAAAGTGACAAAGTGTGAAAATGTCTACTAAGAGACATGAACAGATTTTTTTAATGACCCATAAACGGTTATGAAACTTTCAAAGCGTGAATCTAGTGAACTGGTAAAGCTTCAACAGCTCGTCCATGTTCAACCTACCAAAGCGATGGAGGTGTAGCTCGTCTCTGAAGGAAATGTGAAGACCGTTGCTGTGGTAACCGGACTGCTAGGGGGTGGGGTCACTATTAGTCCCGTTGTGCAAATATGTACCTGTCAAAGCAAAGAGAAATGTTGACTATTTAACAGACGCTCCTCTCATCCAATAAGAAACCGAACACCCTCCAGTGAACACATTATTGTAACCAATTATCTGATTAATTAGACATACAATACAATTATACACTGACCATTAACGCAGTCTCATTACTTGGAGAGTTACACTGTGTGCCAGGATTTCATTATAAGAAAAAAAAAAAATCCCTCTCCTGTCACATTGTGTAAATGACCCACTGAGCAACACAGAACACATGTGGCTTTGTATCCGAGCTTTAACCACGACGCTCGTCACGCGGTCCGATTGGTCGAAAGGAGTCAGGTGATCACACACAAGGGTATTTCATTGGGCATGTTATTAGCGGGCAGATGAAGGGTGGGGGGCTTTCCTGGTCGGTCATCCACCCGAGTCACTGTGGTGTCCTGGTAACAAGGCAACACTGTTGGGACACACAATATGCCCCTGTAGCTTGGTGACTCTCCACGGCTGGCTGATCCAGACAGATCCGCCTCCTAAAGGTGAGCTTCTCTGGGAGCGGGATGCAACCTGCGCTCGCAGGCGCCTCGGAGAAGCAGCTCGTTAAATGAAGGCTCCTAGAAAACGGAGATTTCTAGAATCTTCTGGGAATCTTGGGCTTATCTTTGTTATTTTCATTTCCTTTTTTTTGGGGTGGAAAGACGACAAGCGCATGCGAAGGGAAAGAGACTGGGCATGCAGAGGCAGAACAGTCTTCATTTTGTGATCCCCACCGCCTCCCGCCTCTAAAACAGTCATCTGCTTAAAAATCTGTGGGGTTGTGAGTGGAGAAGATTACTTTACAGCCCCACACAGGTTCTCTGGAAGCCTTTATGGATGAAACTCTCATGTATAGTAAATCAGAAATGCCCCAATCATGCTTCTCCAGGCCAATGCGGATTTATGATTATCTTTGAAACTTGGCCTGCTGATTACTATTTTGACCAGCTCTGATTTGTTGTTTTAAGGAAAACAAATGCATTGCAGGTATAGATAGTTGCTTCAAATCAAAGCAAAAAAGAAGTTACTAGATTAGATCAGATTTTGATTAGAGGAGCACGATAAATCGTCATGAACATTGTTATTGGTTGAAATTAGTCAATGGTTTGATGAATAAAACTGAGCTGATTTTAACAACCAATGTTTACTTTTTTTTCCCCAGCTAGTTGGTGTTTGTTTCTGGAGAGTTAGGGGAAGAGGTTGGTCATATGATATTTGTTTGGTCATTTGACAGCTAAAGTGTTGCAGCAAAGGATTGTGAGTAGTTTAACTGAAGCAGAGTTGAATCATCAGTGGTCATTGTTTTCAAGGTGTCTTATCGGTCCAAATTTTCACATCAATGCATAACTAATTTTTATTGAACTCAAAATTGAGTGCATCAAATTTAATGGATACAACCATTCAGATTATAGTTTTTATGCACTAAATGAAAGATTAAAGATGTTTTTTTATTTCTGTTTTATAATAGTCCCATCGATCACTAATCAGAGGCAAACAAGGGATAATTGGATGATCGATCGGTGCATCACTACAGAAACAACAACATGCTCAGAAAAACATCCTCAGGAGAGGCTTTGCTGCAGAGGAGCACTGTGTTTGTCTCACAGGAAACTCAGCAACATTTAATGGTAGGAGGTTTTGGTGCAGAGATTTGCAAAAAGTCTAAACTCATCAAAGCAAATATCAAGAGAAAAAAGTACACAAAAACACACAGTAATAAAAAAAGTGACTGAAACTCAAAGTCGATGGAAGTAGGACATTTGTGCGGCAAGAGAGTCGTCGTCTGTGTTTCATATTATTCGCAAACCAAACCCGTGTTATTTTTTAATGCCAGTCATTGTTGAATATAAATAATTCTGTAAGAGAAGAGAAAATACTCAAAGTGGTGACAACGCTAGCGAGATTCTGTCTGGAAAAACAAATGATAAATTCATGACGCATGTTAAAGGAGGTCTATTTGCAAAAAGTTAACGGGCTCTTTATGCTCAGCCACTCGGCAGTTTAAAGCGACATCAAAGTAATTGTTTTGTTTATCTCGACACATCTGTTTTTCTGGCCTTCAAGCACTGAATCGAGACTCAACTGCCAGCAAGTAGAAACCACAGAGCAGCTTTGAGTTGCTCTCATGTCAGAATTGGTGTGGAAACCTTGGGGGCTAAACTGGAGTCATTTCTGTGGATGAATCGAGCCACATATGGATGACTTTAAGTTCCTAAAATCAATAATAGTTTGCTTGGTACAAAGAAAGAGAAAGGGACGTTTGTCTTCATGTCCAAAGGAGGAAAGTGGAGCTTTGAGGGGGGAAAAAAGGTTGGCAAATTAAGAGAAGCTAAATACAGAGTCTTGCATAAATGCTTGAATGTTGGATCCTGTATAATGGCCTATAATGGATAGTGAACCATTTAAATTAAGTTGCCTAAATTATTCAAATTTGTAGATTATTTATTGTAAATTATTTAAAGGATGTTGCAGATTGTTTAATTATATTTGTCTGCTTTTATTACCACTGTTGGTGGTTTGTATTTTATTTTGTTTAATTGTATTTGCACTTTGTAAAGTTTTGTTTTATTTGTTATGCACCTCACGGGCTGTTGTAGCTAAATGAAGGCAGGCCCTATAAAAGCTGGCAGAATCATTGTACCAATGAATGACTTGAATGAACTGTCAAAAGTGCTTGGCACTATCAACACTTAGTGTTCCCCAGTGAAAGCAGCGAGGTACGTTTTATTTTGTTGTTTGTGTGTTGTAAGTTTATGTTTATATTCTAATACTTGTATATCTGTTTAGTTTTCATGGTGACTCAAGTAATCAAGGTGACTATGATGACTGAGATGGGTGTGGTGGCTGTCTGATGATCCACATCAAAGAAAATAAACAAACCTTGAAAATCACCCGTTGAGACCGCGCAAATTAATTTAAGTGATGGGGAGCTGCTACACGGCCATATTGTTGGAGTTTAATGAACCAGTTTAAAATAGTTAAAAAAAAATAAACCTCTGTTAATGTCAGTTTTCAATTCTGTGAGAAATCCCAAAGGTTAAATAAAAGGTGAACCCCAAAATGTTGCATTGTCTAGATTAGCGGTTCTCAACGTGGGCGGTACCGCCCCCCCAGTGGGCGTTCAGAGGACGGCAGGGGACGCTTGCGGACATTTTTAAAAAAGGGGGGCGCTGGGAAGCCTTTGGGGGGCGTTTGGTCGAAGGTAAACTTTATTGTTAATAATAAAATAATGGTCAGTGCCAAGTAGCCTGCAAATTATTTGGTGGGGGCAGTGGCGCAACTACACATTTTTCAGGTGATGCGAAAACATAAATCGGCGCACGTGAAGTTGCGATGCTCCCCCCCCCTCCCGAGGCAACAATACGTGAGGGGTAAAACTCGCTACCTTTATCTCATTATGTGCGCGAGGTGAAACCTGCATACCCACTTTTTGCCACTGGGGGGCGTTGAGGGACCTAGATAAGGCCTAGGGGGGCACTGGGCCAAAAAAGGTTGAGAAACAATGGTCTAGATGGAGAGAGGAATACACCAAATAATATAGTTACCGTATTTTATACCGCACTATAAGGCGCACCTAAAAACCTTAAATTTCCTCAAAAGCCGACAGTGCGCCTTATAATCCAGTGCGCCTAATATATGGACCAATATTGAGCCACAGCAGGTCTAGCAACTACGGTAAGCAGCTGCCGACTTCATTTTCCCCGTAGAAGAAGCGCACAGTCCATCCTGGGATGTTGTCAAAAAAGTTGTCAAAAAACTAGTTTGTTAATAAAGTTTGACTGACATATCTACGCATAGACATGTCTATGTTATCTACCTACCCACCTAATAATCAGGTCGTCTGCAGGTCATCTGGCATCACTTTCTCCACGAACATGCTGTGTGCGAATGGAGAAGGGTGACCATCGTCCGGCCGCCCCATTCCAGTCGGAAGGCTCTCCTCGCCGACCGGAATCGGACTGTTTTGTTGACATTCTTTATGTCAACAAAGTAGCTTTAGACATTTATCCGGGGTGCTTTGGCTAGAGTTCCCAAGGGTCCAGCACCTATACATTTAAAGCCGTGGGGGTCGGTGGAAGAGAGACAGAGGCTGCGGCGGCAGCGTGTCGGTTGGTCTGTGCTAACCAGAAAGCAGTTGGGCACAATTTCGCAACACCAAAACCGTGAGTGAAACAATGACTAGTGCAGACTGCTATATATAGAACTCGGGACCAATTTTTTATTATTGGACATCCATATTTGTAGTGAACGGAACAAATCATGTCCCGTTCAATACAGTAAGGGTGGCAACATAACTGTGGCGTCTATTCTATGCGCCTTATAATGCGATGCGCCTTATATATATGAAATAAGTTTTAAAATAGGCCATTCATTGAAGGTGCGCCTTATAATCCGGTGCAGGGTTTCCCCCAGTGTATTAGAAGCATGGCGGCTGCCATGCTTTGCTACCCCTGCCACCAGGCTTAGCGCTTCAGCTGTTTGGGATTCTCCTCGGTAATTTCCCCTCAGAAAGCCGGTGGAGAGTCAGTGCACCGTTTCAGCTGTTTGGGATTCCCTGGTAATTTCCCCTCCGAAAGCAAAGCAGGTGGAGAGTCCGCGCATTCTGATTGGCTGCCTGTCACATTCAGCATCCACGCGCCCCGCGGTGGATGCTGAATCCACGGAAAATACGGTAGTTTAACTTTCACATCTAGAAAAAAAAGAAAGAAAAATGCAAAGCAGCATTTTTTGTTCCCTCAAAAAATAAAGTTCAACAAAAAATCTCAAAGCTATAAGC
Source organism: Micropoecilia bifurca (assembly GCA_903067075.1). Lineage (NCBI taxonomy): Eukaryota > Metazoa > Chordata > Actinopteri > Cyprinodontiformes > Poeciliidae > Micropoecilia > Micropoecilia bifurca. Next base: position 115,464 of record CAEGAF010079522.1, on the reverse strand, counting down.
CAAAGCACCTACCAAAAACTCCAAATTAAAAATTGTTTATAAACTGATTATTTGATCAGAACAAATTATTTTCCTCCAATAATCAAAACTTTTATTCTTTTATCTGATAAATATATTAACTGCACTCCATTCAAATGCTACATATATTAAAGTCCCAACTATATGCATCACTGGCCAATTAAAGAATGATTAAAAACACCTAAATAAGACAAAACCTATGATCTGAATTCATGTCTCTCCTGTCAGCTCGCCAGTAGACAGTACATGCTGAACCAAAACAAAAGTGCTCATTTATCATCTCCTACATTAAATTACTCCCATATTTTTTTCCAGTTTGAGGAGAAAAATTGAAGAAACTGATTAGACAAGTTAATTCCTGTGTTACTTTGCAGTAGTTGCACTTTTTTTCTAACTTATATTTTGCATGGAAACAGAAATAGATTGCTGTGCCAGCCGTCTGATAAATGATCCCACAGGTGACTGAACAAGTAATTGACTGGTCTTGGCTTTCGGCTCGTCATTAAAGGCTGATGGTGGATCTCAAATGCTGACTAGTTAGGAACTGGCTTAGACGGAGCTGATTAGTGGTTGGCGCCAAAACCGACTGACACACACACACACACCACGCCCACAGGATGCCGACAGACTGAAGACAGCCACTACTTTATTTTGTCTAATCGATCCAATAGTAACAATAAAAAAGTAACAAAAATAAAGAGGCTGAATTATGTATTTTCCAGACATTTTATGGCACAATCCAGTAACTATGTTAACTTTAATTGTTATAAAAATATGATGTGCAGTAAATTTGGCTTTGTATGTTAATGTCTTGAAATTGGGGCTCTGTCACTTTAAGAAACTCCTGCTCTTTCTAAAACTCCATTCCCAGGAGGTCATCACAACATGGCTCCTCTATTAACCCTTTAACAATGATTTAACCAGGGTTGCACTGAGCAGTAGTTCCTATAATGAGCTCAGCAGATGCTCAGTTCCACCAGGTGTTTGCTAATTGCTGCAGGCTAGTCTGAAGGAGCTGAGTGAGAAAATTATGGAGAGACGGCTGCTCTGTGAGGCAACTCTCAGTTCGCCCAGCCATTTTTCACAACTGGATGATTGCCACAGGAGATTAAAGGATTTCTCAAACATGCATGAAAGAAGCAAGGCAACACTCCATATGTGTTTTTGATGAGGCAATAATATCCTAACATGATGTAAAGTCGTTTTTACATTTTTACACAATACTGCCCCTTTAATAGAATTGTGAAGATGAGAACTCACAGTCTAAACTAACAAGTCAGAAATTAACAAAATCCAGGAAAACCCTTCCATGCATTTCTTGCTGACCATCCTACCTGTGAAGGTGCGCTGCAGGAAAGCCCCCCGCTGATCTCTCCGATCCGGGCGGCTGCGGTGGGGTTGCTGGAGCTGATGAGGACTGGGCCGCTAATCTCCATGGAGTGGCGCTGTGGCGGGGGAGCCAGCATGGGTTTGTGGGACATGGTAAGAGAAGTGAAGGAATGTCGTTTCTTGGTGTTCTTCTTCTCCCCTGGCCGCTGGGCGCCGTTGCTCTGGGATCCCAGGGAGGCCCCTTCAATGGACTCTCCACTGGAGTCAGATGGCTTGTCCAACTCTATGAGCTGGCGGGCTGCAGAGTTGAACTATGGGAGAATATGAGAAGCAAGAGGGGGGGGCAACAAAGAGAAAATCACTAACAGAGGAAAATTGTTTTGAAATTTGACCTTACCCTGCAGCTGACTGGCCTATATTTTCTTACATTTTAGCTCTTAAAGGAACGCCGTAGTTGGCAAGTCATAGATTTACCAAAACTGTGAATGTGCAGAAAAAGTTGAATCTCTGATGAAGCATTTATGACCTTCATCTTAACGTTGTCTGAATTTCTACTTCATCAACATATTATCAGAAATACTGCTGCTTCTACAAGCAGGACCAACTTTATTTTAAGGAAGCTTATTGATCTCAGCCAGCTGCTAAACTGCAGGTTTTGAGACTCTTTAGGCAATGTAACGTGCAAGTGAAAGACGAAGGTAAAAATCAAAGCACCAGTTTTGGTTAATCACAGGGTGCTTGAACTGCTTACCATCATCTTTTGCCCCAAGCAGCTCTTTTTACTTGAAAGACTGAAACCCTAAAATGTTTCAGAGCAATCGAGTGGGGAGTCTGTCTGGGTTAGTAACTGAAATGTCAAGACATTAAAAGGCAGACAAGTGCCAAATCATACAATAAATCAACTTCAGACAAAAACAAATGGCCCAGAGAAAAGGAAAAATACAATGACCTAAATATTCCTTCTTCACGCTGAACTTTTATTGTTTAAAAATATACAGAATGAGGCATTTCTCAATTCTGTCAATCACAATATTAACAATGAATACAATGACAGTGAAACCAGAGGAGGAGGAGATTTATACTGTAAAATACTCCCAGGCTAAAATAACTTCAAACATATTTTGCTCATATTTATTTTTTCTGAATATATAGACAAGATCGCTTCTGACCAGTGAACCAAAGCACCAGCGTTTCCTGCCTCTGTAGTTTTGGTCATTTCATACTAAAACATAAGCAAATAAAGCTGCGTTCCATGTTTAGTCCAGACTATGAAGAGGAGTCTGACCAACAAATGATGGAAACAGGGAGAAACAACATTATGGGAGTTTAACATAAAGACGCATGATATTATTGGCATCCACATCAGTATCAGCCGATATTAATCATATTTTAACATATCAGTATTGGTTTGATAAATAAAACTAGACCTGTATTAACAGCTGATATTTGTTTCCATCTTGTTGAAGTTTATTTCTGGAGGGTTGCTTTATGTAGTCTTTGGTTAGTCATGTGACAGTGAGTGAAGTAGCAAAGGATTATGGGGAGTTTAAGGCAGAGAATGAGTGAAGTCAGAAGTGTGGTTGTTGTCGAAAAGGTAGTGAAATATATATTTCACCTTCCTAAAATAATGACCCATGTCATTTTTGTGTCAAAAGATGAATTGGGCACACACAAAAATAATTTTGGTAAAAAAAATGACGTGGACCATTATTTTAGTAAAGTGATGATATAGGATACATAAAATGTCGGTAAATATCACCAATTGGCCATAACAGCAATAGTACATTTTCATATTGATGCATCCATGGATCAAATGCATTTAAATCAAATGCATTGATTTATACATGAGATTTGAACTTTTCTTTGACTAGTTATCACCGTAATTAAAAAATACAAAGGAAAAAAATCATAAGCAGTAGCTAAGTACAAAAGAACGAAATGCTGTAGAAGTTAAAAGAAATGACCCCGACAAGGCGAGACACTGACCGTTTCTAAGAGAAAAAGATCCTTACACAGAAAACACTTGTGTTTTAATAAACTTAAATAGATTTAAATGAATAACTTGAAATATATAAATTAGACCATGATCAAAATCCCAGACATCTGACTGAGTTTCATCACAAGAATGAAGTTACACCCTTACCTCCACGTATGAGATGGGGAAAATTCCAATTTTATCTCCCAGCATTCCCTCGGCCCAGTTTTCATCAACTCTGCGGATCACAGTCAGGATATCATCCTAGAATAACACAACAGAGAGGAAAAAAATGTAAATAAGGGTTGGTATCTAGCGCAGAGCGTTGCTCAACCTTAGGGAGTGAACTTCAGAGCAGAAATAATGAGCAGGAGAAGAGTTTTTGGGGTTTGTGAAACAGAACATACCCTGTGACTAAAAACAGCCCCTCAGATGAGACACTTGCCGACCTTGTTTCTGGTGTTGCTGGTGTGGCATATAAATTGATGACAGAATCCAAAACAATCAACTTATGACCTAGCAGCTGGATAAACAAAGCAGCTTAATTACTGTAGTTAAGCAATGCCTCGCTCTGTACGCCATTCATTCTCTCTAGCCTAATTACAGCTGCTCATCAAGAGGCCCGGCTGAAAATCCAAACCGTTGCTGTGGGTGTTTCATTTAAAAAGCCTGACGTTCTATCATGCACATAACTCCAGAAAATGAAGGCCTACAAGGCAGAAGCGTCACTGTAATGAGAGGTATTTTGGTTTTACTGCGCTGGCTATGTGGCAGGAGAGCGGCTGCTGAACGTCTGCGGCGTTCTCACCTTACAGAAGGGCAGGCAGTCCTTGTCGGCCTCTTTGTCTTTCAGCTCAAAGTCGTACAGAGCTTTGCACTGAGGCGGCGGCTGCGGCAGAGGCTTGATGACCTGGACGAAGTTAGTGGGGAAGAAGCCGTGGACTCCGCCCATCTCGCCGTGGTACCAGTTCTCATCCACTTGCCGGCGCAGGATGATGATGTCGCCCTTGCTGAATTTGAGGTCTCCCGGTTCCTTGCCGTCATAGTTGTACAGCGCCTTGGCACAGGGAAGCTGGGGCATTCCCTGAAACGGCAAAGAGATTTGGCAAATACATTTTTAGCTTGATTGAAGAATCAGATTTTTTTCAGAACACTTAGTGCTACTAAGTCTCACTGCTCAGTGCTGTTACAGACTAATAAATCGTCAAAGTTAATGACTGTCGGCATCTGTGAAGGGGTTTATATAGCCAGAGGAAGCTCAGATATGTGAGCAATTTAAAGGCAGTTATATGTTCCACTAAATGGAGACATGACTGCAGTTTACTTAAGCTACGAGAGAGCAAGCAAGAGCAAGTCTTTACAGATAACAGGAAGACTGAGCAGAGAAAGAAGCTGCTCAATTTCATCTGGCTGAGCTTTGAACCTCTGCATGGTACAGATGGCAGAGCTGTTCAGAAATCTCATATTTTACCATGGAATACATGCAGATTGCAGCTTTAGCAATGTCACTTTCATTAAATTCAGTACTCATTCAATGTTTTAAAAGTATTAGTTGAACCCTATTTTCTAACTCACACATGACATCAAGGTCTATAAAGATATTTTTAGTGATATTCTTCTGTCTTATGTGTATGATCTGATATCGGTATCGGAAATCAGTTGGAGAGTCAAAACCCAGATATCAGATTAGATTGGTCAGAAGATTTCTTATACGCACACGGATGGATGTACTTTGCTCCAGCATTCAGTCTGCAGCAGCATTTCTATCCTGCTTCACTTTGTATTTCGCACGGAGACCCATTAATAAACGAATCAGTTGTTCTACTACGTTTTGCTGTTCACTATTGTTTTCTGAGTAATTTCACTTGATTAAGCATTCTAACAATCCACACTGCAAAATAAGAAATATAAGTATGTATGATTGATGCTAATATCATATTGGATCAATAACGATATCGACCAATACTCAAATAACAATATTGCATTGAAAGTGGAAAAAGTGGAATCGGGAACCAGCTAAACAACAAAAAAAAACACGTTATTTTATTTTTTATTTGATTATTTCTCTAAAATTTATCTGTAATATTTGTTACAAAAAATAAGCGAAGCCCTTACTATTTATGTATGTACAAATAAAAATCCTGCACAATCAGAAAGACCCATATAACAAGTGTGAATTGGAAATAAATAAAAGTAGGCTTGAGTTCAGTCACCACAAAAAAGAAAAAGATTCAATTAAACCCTCCATTTAAAAGGCGATAATGTGGATTATATTGTTTTCAAGTGATAAACAGATGATTCTGAGCTCGTCTGGTTTAAGTTTGATCTGTTTACTTTTTAATAATATTAACATAATCTACAAAATGTGTGAAACTTGGGCAGGTAGCACATGGACACAGCAGCTCTCCTACATCCTGAAGTAACTAATGAGTGCATGAGTGCAGCTACAGTATGAGCCTGGCTGATTCTGTAACTTCTGACTGGAAGCTTGAAAGTATGCAGGGCTCTGTGCGTTTTAATAAGCAGAGGAAGGTTTTGTATCCAGGCCTGCAAGCCTGCAGTCCTGAAAGGCTCATTCAAGGAATGACAACCCAGGGAAAGAGGGAACGCTAGTGAGGATAGTGAAGCATCAATGTTCTCTATTCAGTGAGGGGGTCCATGAGAAAGGCTTCGGTCCAAAACAACCCCCACACTACCGACCCCGCTGCTGCTGGTCACAGTCCGCAGTGATCAGAATCCCAAAGACCTTCAGTCGATTTGATCTGAACTCCGAAGCCAAAATTGAAAAATCACCATTGGGACGACAGAAAGAGACCCAAAGCGTGCGCTGAAAGTCCGAGACAGAGCCAGACACAGAGGGGTTAACGCGGAGTTTGGAGTGGGCTCTGCAGTCTTGTTAAAGACTAATGAACCGTTTAAAGGCTCAGAGGAGAATAAAAGTACAGAATGAGCTGTGATGGTGAACCAGGGTGACATTACCCTGCTGCAGAGAATCACACAGTCTGAAGCACAGAGCCAATCACACTGCGGCTCTGCCTCCGGTTCGGCCGGAGGAGAAGACGGAGAGACGAGGGGTGCGCTGCGGCCCCTTGGACACTGCGCTGGAGCTGGGCCTCTCTGCTTTTTCAGAGGGGGAAAAACAAGGCTTTTGAAAGTGAAAGCTTTGACATTTTTGTTTCAAATGACAGAATGGGTTCAGGTTAAACAAAATAAAGTGAAATCCAATTACATGGTAAATATGAAATGCTTGTTTCACGTGAAACGGCGACATTTGTAATCGCTTGTGTGTACAACCAGGCGCAATAAAGCCTGTGTCCAAAGTCAGGCGTGTTATGCAATTTATTTCTGTGACTGCAGCCAATAAATAATCTACTTACAAACATAACAGTTTGAATTAGCTGGTTAAAAGTATAATTGTTTTGTGTTTTTATTATTTCTCACTCAAGCATTGTAGTCAACATATTTACTGGCACTTTGTGCTATTCTCAGACCTTTACTGCCCATTTCTAAGCTGAGTTTAGGTTCTGCTGTCTGGAGTCATAAAAGAGGTGTTGTCAGCAGAGCTAAATTTCCATGTTTCACTTGGCTAGATGCAGTGAGAGTAACAGGGAGGGGTGGAGGGAGGAAATCAGGAGACTGTCTGTAGGGGGCTCTGGATGAACGAGTTAGTGAGGGGGAGAGGGGGAAAGACGGGGTAAAACTGGGGCTGGAAGATAGCTCAGGGGGGTGGCTAATATCCGGTGTGCGTCCACAGAGACAGTGTTGTTGTTTCTAGAATCAGGATGCATAGAGAAGTGTGCAGATGCAGAGCAAAGGAGGCTGTGCTCGAGGAGAAAACACACAAAAGTGAGGCAACATCACAGGAATGTCCTAAAAACATCTCAAACACACAAGCATATACAGATAGCTCAAGCTTTTATTGCTATTAGTCCATCTCCAGAGACAGGACGAGACTCGAACAGAGTGCATCTCGTGATGAATCTCCCTCGATTTTATGCTCCAATAAAAACAGAGCAACTACAGAACAATTCAGCACCAGGACGATTATCTTTTATTTCTCCGTCTTCGCCTATGGTTTGAAAAATGAGCGGAGAGACTGCCGTAGTGATTACAGGATCATACGCCACTGTAAGGCTGCTGCTACTTAACAAGAGTACACGCAGCCAACTTCAAGTGACTTACAACCTCTTTAAAGATTTATAATACACGATTACCCACAACAGCAATAACCCACTTTGGCCTAAGAAAACAAAAAGGCAATGTACAGGCCACAAGAGGCTTATGTTTCTTTAAAACTAATATGTTAAACCAATCCACAGGCCACAAAAGCACAGTGCGGAACAAAAAATCCATCACTGTTGTCGTATCAATGAAGCTTTCTCCACCACATGTGCGTATCGTAATATTAAATGGAAAATAGGATCTGGAAAAATAGAAATAATTTGAGAAATGTTAGAAAAAAGTAGCACCTATGGTCTCAAACCAGAATCTGTCAAAGCCTCAGACCTGCTAGTGGAAATCTCAACAATTCCTGTTTTTGTGAATCCATCATAGCTAAAGGTTGCCAGGTCACGGTTTCATTATTTTTGAATTTTCAACCTTTCTGCTATGAAAAATATTGGATTTAGAAATATTTAATTTGTTTGGGGCAATGAATGTTAATTAACAGATTTGTAATTGCCTATTTTCCATCTGTTGCCCAGGAACAATGAGTAATTTATCTCGCTAAAAATAAACAAAAGTCATACAAACAGGTTAAAAGGGCAGCTTCACAAATTTTTGTCAATACACACAAAAAATACAATTAATACAAAACAAGGAAACAATTATAAAGACCATGAGAAGTAGTTTTTGAAAATTAATTAATCCATCTAGATGGCAAAACACAAGTGGGATTAGGAGGAGGTACTTATTCAAAATACTGACAGCTCTCATGTGCTATGAAGCAATGCTTTAATTGTTTTTTAAACAGATTAGAAACGGTAGCTATTTCTAAAACTTAAAGTTAATGGTCTACTTTTCCCAGGGAATACAAACAGAAAAGGATGTTTAAATAACACTAACTTTGCTAAATGCTACACTCTATAATACTTTATTTCACAATGCTAAAAACTATTTTTCTTGATTCTTCTCCTAGCCCAAATAATGACCAATCAAAGCCTGCAAAAAATATTCTGAATCTCGTTTCTTTTTCTTCCTATATTATAGTTATTAAATAATCATAATTGGCTAAAGGTTTGGAAATAAGATAAACCTCAGTGTGTCTAGTTCTGAGACATGATAAAAACTTTTATTCAATCTTTTTTGCTACATTAAACACATCGGACAATTACGGAAACATTCAAAACTGTGTCTTGAAGGAGAATCTGTTTTCACAAGTTTGCTTCTATTCCTTGAATCTAACTGTTCATTTCAGGAGCAAAAGAGAGAACTTAAAGATGAAGGGGAAAACAGAAACCCGTCCCCATCTGTGGACATCAGCTGGTGTTTTGCAGCTAATGCAGTTAGACCTGTGTGCTAAAGGGATTTTACTGTTATAATGTTCTCTTCCACAGAACTGGGCTATAAGTGAATTACCCATGTGTGCTGCTATGCAGCACAAGGAGTGAGTAAACAGACATTTAAAACAAAAAGCAAGCATGCAGGACTACACTTAGTCTACGCAAACAGCTTCATTTTACAATCTTTGTTGTTTTGCTTTTTTTACAACCATATTAAAGACAAAAAATGCCTTCCCTGGTGCTCAAAAGCCCAAATAAAACTACGTGATCCACAGAAAGTAAGCAACGTAAATGAATTGGACTTGAACAACAGCATATCTTAACAGCTAAGGATGCGGTAACATTTGCTCCATCAGCAGTCTGGGAGCAGTGTGCAACCACAGCAGACTGGAACCTTTACCCCCAACCAGCAAGTGTCAGACATGACTCCACTCCCATATGGGCACATCCAGAATCTCAGCGGGGGCTCGGAGAATGAGCCGGGGGTACTGCTGCCAAAACGGTGCGTGTGTAGCGGCAGGGTTAGTCTGGCCACTGTGCTGCTACGAGCAAATCCAGGCTTGTTAGGCATTCAGAGAAAGAGCGAGAGAGAGAGAGTTGGACGGCGAGCTGCCTTTTTACAACCAGGCAGCAGATTGTTGTGGGTGTTGTCATCAGCGCTGCACCGAGTGCAAGAACTGACACATTATGAAAGTGAAGACGGGTGGGGGGGGAAATTCACAACAAAGTTCAGCTTGATTCCATTACAGACGGATTAGTTTAATTGATTCCTAATGGCATTTTTATTGACCACTGTAGGCCAGGCTTTTTCCCCACTACTTCACTGCACTTTATTCATTTATAATACAAGAACAAATAAAGAGACAATCAGCAACGCTGCTAGGAAACTCATGAGAGCAACAACCAGCAGCGGCGGGAATTCTAGATGAAATCTTAACATTTTTATGTGAAAATACCTGCAATCCCTGGTAAAAGTAACCTACCACTTTGAAGTTTTACATGTGGTGTTGTGGTGATTTTTTTATGTGAAAACCAGGGTTTCCCCCAGTGTATTGTAAGCCTGGCGGGCCACCAGACCTTACTTGCTCCCCCCACCAGGCTAAGCATTGCTTATTTTAAATAAGTTTTTTGTACACCAGTAAGAGACAGGAAAGACAAATTAAGCTAGGTTTATAGCTGATGCATTGAACTGGGAACGAAGGGGTGCGCACCAGTTGTGTCGTCCCTGCAACATTGAGAATTTACGAGCACCAAATTTTCGTAACTTGTGCAGTTTAACACAAAAACACAGTGGAGTGCCTTGTACCTCTACCACCAGGCTTAGCAGGTTTTCTGGGGGGAAACTCAAACGATGAATGGCATAAAAAATGACAACGTTTAGGGGTGGGCATTTATTGTATTGTTTATCATTTGCAAGAATTTTATTTATTCTTTTATTAAGACAATTTTTTGTTGTCTTGATACATTTCAATTAATGGTATTAAAAAATAGAAAAAAGTGACAGTATTATCTGAAATTTTATTTTTACCATTTTCTCTGCTCATGGTTCCACTCAATAAATATGAGTAAATTTGAAAATGTGGTTAAATGCAGCTACTACATGCAGTTTAATTCACACTGCGTCTTAAGGAAAACTAACTAAAAGGGGAATGTTTTTCCAAGAACAGTGGTGCCGAGTGCTGCTGTGCCATGCACTCACACCCATAAAGTTAACTAAAAAAGTGGTAATATATGGAGTGCTGTAGTGGTACAGGGGCAAAACACGACCCACATATGGAGGCAATAGTCCTTGTGGCGCTAATCGCAGGTTCGATTCCCGGCCTGTTGACATTTGCCACGCATCTTTCCCCTCTTCCCTGAAAAGTTTGTTATGCATTACTGTCCAGGAACCTTTACTTTGGCGCCCTTAAATAAAATTCAGTACAACTGGCTGCTTTTAGAAGTAACCTAATTAGTAAATAGAGTACAGCTGTGTGTCATTTAATCTCAGTATGAATGCAGCTGTTCTGTGAAGGCCTCAGAGGTTTGCCAGAGAATGTTAGGAAACAAACGAGGAACACAGAAAGCCGGTCAGGGATAATGGATGGAGACGTTTAAAAGCATCATTAGGTTATGGAACAGTTTCCCACGCTGTGAAAAGTTTTCTAATTAAACGCGCAACTGCATCCAAGGTATTTGCATCCATAAAAGATATTAACACCTCCAGGTGTTAAATTGTTTATTTTGCTATACATGAAAGCAAAATTTTTTAATTATTTACAGTTTTCAAAATGGGTGCCAAATTGCATTACAGTTTATTGATCTTACTGGTTTTGCCTTACCAAGACAGTGAACATACTGTCTTTTTAAACTAATGCTAGAAAAACCCTATGGTTTCAAAGAAAGTCCAGACATATTAAATATGTTCCTTAGTATCAGATTCGAGTTTGAAACTTTAGTATGGTGACAAACAGTTTGGACAAGTCATGCTCTTGTCATATTAGTCATTTCATGCTACATTAGAAACCCAATTAAAAAGAGGTGGAAATGAGAAAATTGTTTTAGACATAAAACCAAAATTAGTTTGCCCTTCTTGGTTTTTGTTTATATTACCACAAGAAACAAAAACCACAAGGAGAAATGAGACCAAAACTGAATGTTTTTGCCAACATGCAAAACACTGTGTGTGGAAGGAAACCAACACTGCTAATCATCATTCCTGCATCAAGGCATGATGGTGCCAGTGTCATGCAGCAGGGAAGCCAGTAAGAGTTGATGGGACGATGGATGTAGCAAAATACTGGGCAATTGAAGATGACCTGCTCAAGGATGCCAAAGACCTGTTCAAGTCTTTGGCATCCAGGGTATTTACGTCCATAAATACCTTGGATTTATGCTTGCCTTAAGCTGTTCGAAAGGTAAGATAAGCATTTCAAACAGCTTACCTTAGGATAAAGACCCTAAACATACAGAAATTGCCACAATGGAATGGCTTAATCATTTGTTACAATATCCTAGTTAAAGTCTAACTTTAAATCCAGTGGACAAAGTGTGCAGAACATGTTTCAAAACTGTTGCTTACAGATACTCTACGTTTCAGTGCCTGTCTGGTAGAGACCAACACTTAAATGACTTGAAGATTTAACTACACTGAAAGCTGGTTTACATTGTACTGACCTAAGGCTCCCACATACTTGGGTGTACTTCCCTCTGCGGGGTTCTGCGCGTACTCAATGCGGACATCCGCGCAAAGGTCACGTTTTACAACTGTGTACACATACACAGTTACAGTTTGCACAGTAAACTGAAACAGCGTTCAAACCATTTTTGTATGAAACGCAGCGCCGACACCTGTCAGTATGGCACAGAGAGTTGCAGTCAGGTCGCGCATCACAGCGACTGGTTGGTCGAAGCGGATTGTCGCTGCTGGCTATCACCTGCAAACATTAAGTGTACCACAAATAACCTTGGAGGAGAGACCTGGACAAATTAATTTATATTTTTGGTGTAATTTGTATTGATGCCAGTATTAGAGTAGGCAGTGGTAGGGGAACTTCTTAATTCTGGTCTGATTAGTCATTAAAATGTAGTTAGAGTATATGGAGAGTATACCCGAAAATGTGGTTGAACACATGTAAGCCAGAAAGAAAGTTACCATTTTCATTCTACTTCACAATTATTCACAACTTTGTCAACAATATTTATTGTAAACTTGTCTTAATGAGACAATAACTGGAAAGGTTCAGCATTCCCAATACTGTATTTTTTTGTGTGTTTTTTTTACAAACATGTTCCGTAGCATACAATTAGTATAAATAGCACATTTTGGTTACAATAAATTGCTTTCTCAGTGCTGTTTCCTGATGAGAGGTCTCTTACTCACTAACAGTCCAATCTGAATTAAGATGGCTGTATATATGATGAGCACAAAAATATCACAGCGTAAAAAAAATAATAAGACATCGCTTCAAAAGAAAGTTGACAAAAAGTACAAGTAGGGCATGTGGAACTTTCTCAAACTAATATAAAGTAAAGTGCTGGATGAGTCCTCGACACGGTACGATGTAATGACGCCACTTCATCATCTAGAGCTGCTGTCTACTCCTCAGCATGAGACAATAGAAAAACTTCCATCTGCAGGTTTCTATGGAAACTCCACACAGGAGCTATTTTTCCCTATTTTTGGGTCTCTTGACAGTGAAGTGAATCTTACAAAGGAGACTCTTGAACATCTCATTGGTGTCTCCGTATGGAATTGTAAGGGTGACGTTACCGGGTTATTGGATCAGGAAAACTACCTCGTTTTTCAGAGACATTTGTGCAGCGTGAAAACATTTAGATCAGCTAAAAGTCTCTGTTGTGTCGCCGTGACAAAAAATCAGAACGCAAGACTTGAGAGACTGAAAAACCAGCCACGTGAAACATATAATGAAATCCTAGGGTCGAAAGAGAGAAATTGAAACTTTTTGTGAATGATTGTCTAATTCAGCTCCAGACAGGCGGAAAGCAGAAGACATTAAAGAGTGAAACCTCTCAGCGAGCCACAGCAGCATTTGTACATCAGATTCTTGGATCGGCTACAACAAAAATGTTTAAACGTCTGGCATGAAAACGTGGGGAAAACGGCCTTTACTCAAGCAATACGGTGTCAAATGTTGTGGGGATGTTTACCGACTTTATTTACATCCAAGATATCGAGGAGGCAATAAAACATTCAGGCCTAACTAAACTAAAGCTTTATGTGACAAAACTCCATGCTTGTTTGTTTCCCCTCGCTACATACCAAATGAGGTCCCACACATTAGTCCACAGGCATGAAAACACTCAGCGCAGTCTGGACGCCAGATGGATGCTTGGATCGCATGTGCGAAGGAACAGGAAGCTTTCAAAAGTCTTGGAAACTCTCCCCGTGTTCATCGATGTTGCTCGAGCAGCGAAGGCATCTGTCAGTTAGCCTGATACTTATTTAACGCGAAAGGGGAAAAATTACGGTCTACTCTTCTAAATGCAAGAGATAAAGTTCATCTTCGGAGTACCCACGCTACGACCCCAGCAGTCTGTTTTACTGCTGGTTCTTGACTCTTCAGCTGTCCCCCAGGGGGGTGCGTGTAAATCTGGATGCTTAGACAAGAATAGGAGGTCTGAAAAATCAGGAGCGCCATGAACCGACGGTGGCGAGGTTTTATGAAAACATTCGACACATGGACATACAATCAGGACGTTTTACAGCACTTTGTTAGCTGCAGAGGGAAAGTGTTTTAAGAGGAAGGGAAAAGGATTTATGGGAGAGCATGTGCACACATTGTAGAGGTGTCACGCATGTGGTTTTCATGAAGCTCTAGTGCGTCTAGCCATCAGTGTGGGTTCTACTGTGAAAATGCAATTAGACAAAACCACTCGCACGTGAACTGGCCCATTTTTTGCGTAACCTATTGGTTTATGGGTCTGCTTTTCGTCCGCGGGCTGGCCTTCCAACCCGGGGGTAAACGCTGGCTCTGGGTGGCCTCAAAATCACCCGGTCGGCTAGTCTGACTCGAAATCCGAAAGGACAGAACCCTTTAACTCAGTGCCAGTTCATACGCTGGGCTCACCGGTTTCTCTCACAGGAACCCGCTCACATTTCACGGCAGATGGAGCGTGTGAGGAGGCAAAACACGGAAAGCCAGAAAGACATGAGGGGAGAAACAGTCGGAGATCAAAGGGGGAAAAGAACATGAGGCAGAGAGAGGAAGCTGGGCTTGAGTTTCTGAACCTTTCAAACAGCGGAGAGGCAAACACAATTGGTCAGAAGGCCTGACTAATTTGGTACAGGCAAAAAGATTTTGACTAGAAAGAACAGAGAGATGTGAATTAGAAAGTAGAAATGCATTGGGAAATCGGCTGGAGACTGGCACTGAATGATTAAATGCTTGACCGACTCTGATCTAAGAAGCAAACTAAAAATGGGATCTCTTTTGATGAGTGAACACACAAGTAAGCGCTACCAAGTTGTGTATTTCAACACTGTTCAGTGTGGAAGCCATTCCTCAGTAAAGAAGCAATTGGAGAAATGACAAAGTTGCCAGAAGCTTCAAGAAAAAGGCATTTTCTATGAGGATATAGTGGCTGTTAATCCAAAATTGTAACATTTCTGGGATTTGTTTGTATTTCTTGGCAGCAGATTTGTGTTACTCACACTCCATATGTGAGAAGCACAAATATGGCTCACATATGTATGCACAAGGCTCTCTATAGCCTTAACCCCTGTAGTGCAGAGCTTTTATGCACATAATGTGCATAACATTGTATGGGTTGGCAACAGAAGTGAGCCAGACGCAAAGAAAAACATCATCCAGCCAATTGACAACACATTTGAACTTACCCATGAAAGTTGTAAAAAAGCTAGTTAGCTAGCTAGAATGTATTAGCAGCTTGTTACTGGTAGTGTCAAACACCTCGAGTCACAAAACATAATTAAAATGTCTGTGGGCGACTCAAACTGTTGCCTGGGTGAAAAGTACCACAAAAAAAATGAAAAATCTACATAGAATATGAGATTAAATAGTCCAGCCATGACAAAATTTAATACCTGTGGTTTAAGTAATTAAGGACAAATTACATTTTTTTAATGAATCTAAGACATTGTAAGGGCTTAACTTTATATTAATTAATTGAAATCTTAATACTTTAAGGATACACAAACACCCCGGACAAAGAAATGCCATTAGCTAACATTTTTGTAATGTACTAAAAACACTTAATTTGTAATGCTTTTAATTACAAATTGTTAGATACTTCCATCAAATCACAGCTTTTCTGTTTATATGTTTTCAATCTTGTATAAAATGTTCCAGATACTGACACAACTTGGTCCTTGAGGTGGCACCAGGTTAGTTCTGATTCTAGGTGGACAGGAGACAACACAAAGCCTTACGGGACGGTTGACAGTGCGCTGAAGTATGGACGCCGCTCACAGCAGCCCCACTGTGCCACAAAGCAATAATCTCTACATTATATATAATAATTCAATTTGTAATGAGACAGTAAACCCAGAGAGGTCCTCAGTAATAACCAGGATTAGGATTGTGAAAGGAGTCTCACGTAGGAAGCTAACTTGTATCCAAGCTACGGAGGGATTAGTTCACAAATGTCACAGTATCTGTGTATTGAGTACTAGTCAATATGAGCTGAATACTAAGCATTTCCTCACATTACTCTCCACTGTGCTTGTGAAAGCTCACAGTGTCTGTAGGCTTTTGTCCCTCTCAGTCATTCAGGCTGAGCCACCTGCTCTGCTTGGCTGACGCTGATTTACACACGCTGCAAATTAAGGGAAAAACTGATGAAGTGGACAACTAGCTTGTAAGAAATTTTGTATTAGTCGTGGTTCGTACAGGCAGAACATTTCTTTGCATGAGCGGGTCCTAAGATACTTCTAAAGTTAACAAACAAGGGCAGGAAATCGACTTGATCCTGGCAGAGATCCAAGAGACAAACACTGCATCTTTTCACTGACTCAAGAGGCAGCATTATTTTTTCCACTCTCTCAAGAAACTGTTTGTCCATTTCACTCTTGACTCAGTGCAGATGTAACATGTAACTGCAAGTTTTACCGATTTCTCTGCTATAGAGACTGAGCATGTGAGGCACCGTGCAAAGAAGCCCTCAGTCGTTCCGTATATTCTGCAGGAGGACAAAATGACCTCGTTCTTGCAAATGTTTGCTTCGGGAAAGAAAAGGTAGTAAGGGATTGGACAGTTTCTGCTGCAGTAAGAAGTGAGTGACTTGTGCCAACTTACAAAGGCCTGGTTTCATTCGTCGTTTGAACCAAGATATTAAATTTTAAGTGTTGAGAACTGAGCAAGGGGTGCAAAATCCAAACAACAGTGCACTGCAGTCTGCTGGCTGGCATGTCACCAGTCCTCTAAACATCCTCACTCTGTCATGGAAATATGTTCTTTTATTAACTTTTTATTTCATTTATAGAAAACGCAGTTTGGTGGATTACAAAGAAGTGAATCGCCAAAACCACTGTGTAATCCAGGCAGCAGTAACAATACCAAACAGGTTTTCTCCAAGTTTTACTCTAATTAAATTACCTTTTAAGACCATTATGAATTACATTTCAGACTTGTATCTTCACAGAAATACTAACATACCATAGCTGGCTGGAAAGAGTATGTTAGATGAGAGTTAGCAGTAGCATCAACCAGCCAGAGACACACTAGGTATATGTCTGAGTGTGACTTTTGCCTGACAGAAAAGTCTGGTGGAAAAAATAGATACACAGAATATATGAGTTTTATCAAGACAAAATTTCTACATTTTCAATTCTCTGTTGCACGATCCAGTGGTACTGGGATCGATCAACTAAAAAGAGAAAAAAGGGAAACGGTGTCATCGAAATGTTTTCAAACTGAATATAGCGTGTTCTACCATGAAGCGGAGAAATACAAGCTGAAAGTCTTACCGGCATTTTAAGTTGTTGTTTGAATATGTTGCAACTCCCCACTTGTATCTTTTTTTGTGGTTGCACACAGTTTAATGGGTTCTCGCAAACATAAAGCCAGTCTGAGTCATTTAAACAAACATAACCCTCATTAAGTGAGGCCAAAGTAATGGGGGATAAGGTGTGTGCATATGTGAGAAACAAGCAGGTTGCAGCTGAATGTGTTGCCAGAAGTTATGATGAGATACTGGCATACATGTAAGCCTCTGGCTGGCGCTTGTGCCAAGATGTGAGCACACTGACAAAATGCATCCTGCTCTTTTTCAAGTTCCTGTTAATAATTAATCACAGGTTGTCAGCAGGAAAGACCCCACAAGTGAGAAGTAACACGAGGACCAAGGGTTCTGGCAGAAATGTACATTTCTTGAGTGACAAAAATAAAAACAGAGTAAAACAAAAAAACTTACGTTTTACAAAGACTAACCTACATCGGTCTTCCTATAAGCGATTTATAAATGAGTAAAAACTACAAAACTGTGAACAATGTGTGCAATATGCCCGTTTGCTGATAACACTGTTTGTTTCTACTTTCTCAGACTGACTTAAAACAAAAAAGTCAGTGGAAGCATAAAATAAGTTGTTAAAAAGAAAGCCATATTTTTTTGGTCAGGTTAGCTTCTTCATCATTTTATACTTATTAACTTCCTACTGTCTTGCACCCAATCATTTTTGGGTACATAAAGGAGTCGTCTGTACCGTTCTGTAGTCACCTTGGAGACAATTCTTGGAATAAAAGCTGACTTCAGTTCTTAACAGGAAAGGTTGAATGAAGCATGGTGAAGTTGACCTGTTTAATTTTTTTTCAAGCTTTCAACCCTTTTCTCATCACAGAAACAGCTGGAGTTGGAAAGACTGGCAGCATTTTAAAAAATTTAGCATCTTAGCAAGCTGTGCTAATTATTAATATGCTAAAGTAAGTTTAAAATGTCGACTCTGCTCTCTACCAAAATGTTTGACATTATTTCTGCTCTTAAAATAAATAAGTGCTCGCAGAATGTAAGCTGCTGAAATGTTTTTTGAATGCCGTAAATTAAATTGTTCAGAATTAGATGCTAAAAGCTGCTAAAATTTATCAGCAGGTCAATAAATGAACAACAAAAGATCAAAAATCAATGAGAACTTTAGTCCATAAATCCCTAACCACTCTGGGTTGAAAAACAGAAAGTGCATTGATCCTTACGGCCAGTGGGTTACGACTGAAACAATGTTGGACCACAGATTATTTGAATGAAAGTTGGACTCTTCATAGAGTGAACCAGACTAGCAACTCACACTTTGCCTCAAGTTTGCATCAACTGTGCACAATCTATCATCTCTGAAAGGGAGGTAAGGATCAAACACCAAGGTGAGCCAGAGGGTAAAGATGCATCAAGAGGCAGTAATAGCTTCAGGGTCAGAGGTCAAGCAACTGAAAACGAAACTCGCAGCAAAACATGATTACGCCTTAGGGATCAGAAATGAACACTTAAGATGCCAGCGGTCAAACGGTCCATGGATGACCAGTTCAGGCTAACCAATCACTGCGAGGGGTGAGAGGTCAAACTACTCAGTTAAGTCCAGAGTGGCGGAAAAGCTACCTCAGGAGTAATGAATGAGGGGCACCATGTGACACACTGGAAAACAGCTAGCAAAATGTTTTACCAATGAACCGACATTTGGAAAACATTTTGGTGCCAACAGATTGGACCACACATACACACCACACTGGCTCCAAAGAAAGGCTTTAACAGCACACACAGGTGTGACAGGGCTGTGGATAAGAAGGTCATGGATGTTTCTTTCACTGCTCTACGCTGAGAGATGTGACATGAATGGACACAGCACAGGAGGGTGCAGAGGGGGCGGCATTAGCAAATGTTGCATTTTGGTTTGGGGACCACCTAGAGAGCAGAGCTAAAAACAAACAAGTAAACTCAAGACATCTTTGTTCACAGGTTTATTGACATAGAGCGAGGCCGATTTTCCATAAAAACACAGCCAGGTGGCCGGCACTTGGTACAGCAGGACCTTAAAACAGGATGAAAAAGCTGCAGCCAAGTCGGCCCGGAGGCTTTCAGGTGCAGAGGAACATCACAGCTTGGATTACTATAAACAAAACTTGCAGGACCTTTATTCATCTACTTGACAAACCAAAAATCAAAGACCTAACCTGTGGTCAGGGAAGCAGATTAAAACATCTAAGAAGGTACACACCCAGCGTCTGCTAAGAGGGGAAGGTGAGTGTTTGCCGGCGGGCTGGACGAGACCTGACAGGCCCGCTGTTTGGAAAAGAAACAGTGACCTGCAACTGTTCACGGCATTCCTCCAAGACACTAACACAAAACATCCCCCTCCGTCTGGGGAAAAAAAAAACCCCTCACAGAACAAAAGTGTTTTCCTCCATATGTCTGGCCTGGAAAATCTTAAAGAGTCTGAAAAGACAAAGACAGGCACAAAACCCTCATCAGAGGAGCAACGAAACCCAACAAAGAGACGGCCCATTAATCATGACTGGGCTTTTTGAACTTCTCTTCCTTGGAGATTTGGTAAACATGTACTGTATTTGGAGGGAGCGTTATCTCCCGGAGTATAAGTAACCCTGTTCCTGTTCACTGTATCCGTTCCGAGACGTGCCCAAATGGTGACGCATTTAAAAGCTTTGATTGTTATTATGCCACTAAGTTTTCCCATGACACCAGTAAGGCTACAGACCGGAAATGTATCCAGGTACATGTTTTTAATTTTAGTACAAGACACAGTTTGGCCAACTGGGAACTTGGACAACATAATGAAAATAAAGTGACAGCTCACATGCATTGAGGATGGATGATGTGGTAAATATGAATAACAATTTCCTTTCGAATAAAATCAAGTATTTTCCCAACAATTTCCTCCAAGTTTCAGTCGTCGTTGCGACTTCCAACAGTTGATATTCAATACTTAGTTTTTGAGTTTATCATTTTTGTCTCAGTACCTGTTTTCAAGTATTCAATGAAGTATTTTATTTAATATCTATGCATACATATAGTTTAAAGTTTGTTATAGTCTTAAAATATCTTATTTTGAAGGGAAAAAAACTAATACAGCAGCATTTGTTTCATAAGAAAAAAAAACTTTCTGTAAAAACTATTGAATTTTAAGCTTAAACAATTCAGCTAAATAGGTGAATTTATCATTTCTTTTTAAAAGTTTCAGCCCATAGGACCAAAAATAAAAAAATGTTCTGTAAACGGACATCTCATTGCCATTGAGAATCTCTGCAGAGGGGTGGAGTATGCTAGGTTAAAGTTAGCTTGCATCCTCTTTGTTTTGATAAAACTTGTTGATTTAAAGGTAAACTCAGAGATGTTTCCCCGTTTCACAAGCTAAGTGCTTTACTTTATGTTCTTAGCTCTAAATGAGTAATGCTTCAGCAGCTGTCTGACCCAGAGCCAGGCTGATAACATATCAGAAACGGATGCAGTAACTCTTATTACTCCACTTTGACACTGAACATCAGCATAAAAGGTTAAAAAAAACAATTGGAAACATCAACAAATCCTGCAATAATAAAGGCTTTACACAAGAGGGAAAACTACTGGGCCCTACTTACAAGGTAGCATTGCAAAAGTATTTTCATCATTCATGATCTAATATGATTACATTGACAACCCTGAGTTAACGCTGAGATTTTCCTGAACAAATCATGTTCCATTTCCTTCTTGGAAGGCTCAAAATACTTTAACAATCATCTTTGTGTCCCAGATAAGCATCTGAAAATACAGAAATGTAAGCAGAGCTGGAGATACTCGGTTTGCTGCGACAACCAGGTGGTGTTTTGTTTCCTCTAAATGAAAAGTAAGGAGTAAGAGGAGAACAGGGAGCAGCGCTGACTCTGTATCTAATAAACTCTAATCCTGATTAGACCCTTAACGAGCTCCAGCCTGGATTTAGATGGTGAGGAGAGAAGGTGGAAGGCAGAAAATTACAGGAAAAGCAGAGTTCACGTCAGCGTCAGATATGTGTTCGAAGCCAATAATATTTTTTTTAATATTATTTTTGATCGTTTTCTATGCTTTAAAGTTGTTACAGAGTACAAGAGTTGTCTCCAGCTGTATAAAGTATAGAGAAATTAGTGATGATTTATCCTCAATGTGTTGCTGCTCATTGCCAAACAGCTGGCTGAAAGACAGCCATTATTTTCCCTTATGACAAAAATAAATCAGTTAAAAAAATATTCCTGAAGGCAAAAAGCATATAGTCAATAATTGCTATTAATTAGATTCTAAATTTGACAGAAATAAATATGTAAAATTGCTAAAAACTAGAATAAAGTAAGTGAAGCTTTTCTGTATAAAATTAAACCAACTGTGTGCTTGAATATTTTGCTATTTAAAATTTTTCTGGTATTTTTACTTCCCGGTATTGCACTATTAAAACAGCACATTAGCTCTCCAAGACCACAGTGTTCTTGGAGGGAACATTTAGGTCACTCCGAGATGTCTTGCGTTCACTGTCCAGAAGGTTGTTGCCGCTTCGTAAACCTCTGTGGGAAATAGAGGAAGCAAGAGAAAGGCGTGAACATGGTGAGAAGAGTGGGAACGAACAGAACGAAGTGCTGTTTAAAAAAAAAGAAAAGAAAAAAAAATTCCCAGTGGAAAAGCAGTGAGCATGTTTGCCAGCATGCGGCCAGTGTGAGGGTGTAATGATGGGGTTCTGTCATGCAGGCTGAGGTCAGGCGACCGGGCAGAAGTTAAGACTTCGACAACAATATGATGTAATCAAAGAGAACAAGCATTACTCATCGACCTCAGACACAGGAGGTGCTCAGGAATTTTATTGTGAGCACTTCACACAGGGAGGCATGCAAAAGCTTTTTTTCCTTCCCACTCACTCCCTTTCTCTCTCATAATATAAATGCAGAGAGAACCCACTATGATGTTCATCCAAGAATAACCAGAGGACCAAGAAACATCTGTACCGTCTTACAAAACAACAGAACTTCCTTTTAATCAGTAGGAAGTTGCACCAAATTATAGCACTGGGTTTAGAGAAAACATGCCAGCAAGAAGTCTTTAAATAGTAAGAGGTGAAGCTACACGAATCACAAATCAATGCCTGGACGTGATATCTGGTGGGCTACCATCGCTGAAGTACCATCCAGTAGGGATGAAAAACTATAAAACTGTAAAATGATTAACCATGATAAACAAACTCAAGGGAGTTTGGTTATCACTGTTCAGTGGTTCAACTGGACTCCTGAATGTAACTGATAGTTACATTTTGATCTGATAATGACTTAGTTGTGTTTTTCAAAGCAGCATTTGTGTTTTTGGGGCTCTGTATGCAGTGACATACTCTGAGTGTGTTTTCATACCAGATAGTCTGGTAGTCTCTGTACTATTGAGAACCAAAATTGCAACATTTATTACATTTCCAGCTGGAGCGGTTCACTTTCACACTGCATGGTGTCAAACAAACCAAACCCGTTTCCCCCCTTCGCCTGTGGTGTCGCTGCACCAAGAACCACTGAAGGAAACGACACAAAAATCTCTGGAGATGACGAGCGCAACTTCATCCTGTGTGAAATGTAAACAAATTCAAAACAAAGCAGCGTCAGATTTTAGCATTTGCAGGATTCCTCTTATGCTTTTGGCAAATGTCCATGAGCCATTTCTCCTGTTTGTTCTAGACTCGTTTGTTATAGGAATATTTACCCAGAATGCTCTGTGTGATAGTCCTGCTTTTGCTGTGATCTCCCATCCGCTTAGCATTCACATCTGTGTTAAGAGTTCACGTCAACCAAGGCAGACCAGAGTTCGCTTGTTTTATCTGCATCAGAGTTCAATTGTGCGTTCACACCTCCTCAAATTAACCAGACCTTCTAGGCAAACAAACTGGAGTTGGATTAAAGTGAACTAAGCAGGGCTGGTGTTAATGCACCCTTAGTCACCTTGCCATTTTTACGCTTATCAAAACAAATATGACAAAATATGATAAAACCTCAACTCCATATAACCCACCCCCTAGCATGACAACGATATATTCAGATGGTTAAACAGACTTTTACTGTCCCTAATGCCAAAACCTGATGTAAACATTAGTGACCAACATGCCAAGACTCACTAGACATTGCAATAATGGAAACAATTTAGTGAGGAAAATATGTCTAGATTAACCAATAGATTAAGTTCAATATTCCAAATTAATATCCTGGCAGCAAGTTTTCCTATCTTTGTACCGCCCTAGAAAGAGTCAAATTGAAAAGAGAGACAATGACCTGAATACATCGAAGGAAGGTTAGAGAGAAACCAGCGTCTCATTACTTATCAGCTAAGCATGAGCTGACAGACATGAAACAAAAGTTCTGAACCTAAACTTCAAACTCCAATCTGTGGCTGACTGGGAGCATCATTAAAAATTAACACAAAAGACTCATGAAAAACCCCAGAAATGCTATTTTGGTGCAAAGGATTATGAGTTCAACTCTCTGGGGAGCCACAATGAAACTGAAGACATCCACTTGGATCTCAAATTCCCTTCCCCTTTCCCCAGTTGCCGATGACCCTTGTCAACCGTGACTCGCGAACTCCGACCTTTTGACTCCCCAACGGCTCAAAAGGCCTCCCTCGCTCTTGCGGAGAAATACCGCCAAGTGTCTGCTTCCAATCTCTGCCAACCAAATCCTGTGTTTTATGAGTCAACACGGAGCCGGGGGAAGACAAAACATCCCCATAACGGAGCTCCACTGGAGGCGAGTCACACATGCAGACACTCTGCAACAGTGAGGACGAGCCTTTTGATGGCTCTCGTGAAGCAAATGCCACGGCGCTGCATCAAAGACAAGCCGCAGCCTCGGAGATAAAGAGAGGCTGCTCTCTGAACATTTGTCCCTTTTGGTCCCGACGCGTTCGCTTAACACCATTACCGGCGGCCTTCCACACACATAAAAATCACTCTGTGGGCCACTCTACGCGTGTCGGCCGGTCAGGAGGATCAGAGGGAACCCAGAACAAAACCCTGTTGTGCATCTGTCAGCCAGTCCCCACCGTTCTGCCCTCCAAGCCATTATTTAGTCACATAAGAATCGGAGGTGGAGCCCTGCTTTAACAGAAGAACAGTACCAGAGGAGCAGCCTCAAGCTTTAAAAGACGACTCCCCACCCCCACCAAACCTCCTTACCCCAAAACCTCCAACCCTTCCCGAAAGGGACAGATGACGAACAAGAAAGAAATGGGACTGAGGGTGTCACCCGGGAGCAATGAAGCATTCAATGCCCATGGAGTGCTGGCCAGAGATCAGACTGGACAATGTGTAAGAGCTTTGATCTCCGTCTTTTATGTTCCCAAAATGATACACCTGCACGGCCGCATCTTTTCTTGATTCTTTGGAGTTGACAGAATGCATCCAGTCAGCAGGGCAGACTCAGAAGATGCAGACAGAGGCTCAACAGACAACAAGAACGTTAAATAATGCGTGGATATAGTTTGATCTCTGTGAAAGGCTTACCTGTACATTATATGAATAAAGGTATGCATCTTGTATGTCAATTAAACTTTGCCGCTTTTATTACGGTACAACCAAGCCTGTCAAAATAACACACTTTACTGTAATATTATTGTTTATTTCAATAAACAATAATGTTGTTGTTGTTTTGAGATCATTTTCACATTGATAATGGCACCCTCTATCCAAAATCAAACACGACAACTGAAAACAAGACATAAAATGGAAAGAAAACAGCAAAACTCTGAGAAATTTGGATTATGTTTGTGTAAAAATATTAGCTAGTGGTGTAACTACTTATTGTATTCAAGTATTCTATCAATTACTTTTTCCATAAAAACATTTTCTTATATTTTTTGTAGTTTTGCCTTAGTTATTGATCTGAATATATTAAGTTATTATATATAGCAAATGGAAGTTTTTTGAGTCTAATCAATTACTAAATTAGTTGACTTTAATTTTATTAAATCAATTCATGACCGACCATTAATCCGATAAATAGCTTCAGCCCTACAATGAGAATGAAATTTACCAAGCTCATTTTTATTAATCAGTAAGCAATTAACTCCTTAATTGCTTACTGAGAAGAGCTTAACTACAGCATCACACTTTGATGGATTTCACTTGGATTTCATGAGACAGACCAACACAAAGTAGCAGAGAAGAGTTCAAGGGAAATAATTGGATAGTTTCAAATGACGCCTGCTCAATTTCCAACAATCGGCCTCCTTAGTATCTGCAGGGGGAGATTCCAAAAGGCACAAACAGCTTTGAAAAAGAGAACAAATCTTCTGAAGTGATACTTTGGCAAATAAGGCAGGTCCCCCAGTAGCAATTCACAGAAGGTTCTCTGATCTTCATAGCTGCATGGCTGGGCAGATACATTATTTGACATTCCAGTGATTCTACACAGAACCTTGACATCTTTTCATCTACCCAATCCTCCCTTCGTGGGGACCAGCGCAGCCCAAAGAGGGGCCCACAGGTAATTTTCCTGCACATGTCAGGAGGTACCTGAGAAGAATTACAGCCCAACATTTTGAAGAAATCTGATAGAGTCAAACTAGTTTGTGTAAATTTTAAAAAGTAAGGGACTTGATGATCGTGTTTCATACAAAACAGTCTGGACAAGTATGTTAAAATAGCACTTCCTAACAAGACTTCCTTTGAATTTTTGACCTTTTGCACAGTCTGATATAAAGTTTCAGGTCATATCAGTTAAAGAGCATTCAGTGATTCTTCTTTCTACATGAAAAAGGAAATACAATGCCTTATACATTTCTAATGTACAGTGGACTCAAGATTTTACTTACAGATACACCAGTTAAACTTTTGTGGAGAATTTTCTGTTTTTACAAAGCTTCTGACCTGCTAACCTAACAATTTAAAATAATTTATACTAATAATAACTTTATAAATGTGAAGTCAAGGTCTCATCGCACTGTAAAACAAGTCCTTATCATTTCACACCAACTACTACAACTAATTTACTATCTTGTACTAGCAGTTAGCATATGAGGTGCAGCTAGCATAACAAAAACTGTTTCATTTTGCGTTCCTTAGACAATTTACATCCTTAAAACAACTCCATGATTTCCAGAAGGTTGCAAATATTTCCAACATCAGCATGTTCAGCAACAGACAGGTGGACAGCCTCAAAAGATAAAACCGAACTTTGCTGTTCTCCGTTTAGCCTTCCTGTTACCCACTGAAAGTATTAATGAACTCAAAACATCTCATGTTGCTGAGTATAATTGAAAAAGCTTATGACTTTATTCTAAATATTTCACCAAACCATAAAACAGATACTTTGGGTCTTTCTCACTCATTTGCAGCTTCCAGTTTTAAGACAATCACCCGTCTTTTTGTACCGGCAAATATGTAGACCTACCTGTTAATCTTCTGTAATTTGTATGTGTGAATTTTATTTTTCCTAGAAGAGGACACTAAAACCGGCTACAGATGGTATTCTTCTAAATCCGGTCTTGACTAAAAGGACACTAATGACTGAATCCACAAAAAAATCTGGGTGCCATCAACAGGGTAAGTGGAATTATTAGTGGCTAAACTACTGACTGCTCTAAATCTCTGCCTGTGGTGGTGATGGGCTGCTGGTCAACTGGCTAGCTTAAAGATCCCCCATGATAACCAGTAATCCGGACCACAGATTAGAGACCCGACATGCTGCTGTTAATCCACGCAGATTTTTTCTGTTTTGTCTCAATTTGGCTCCAACAATGGGAAGGACAAGCTCACTTAATGCATGTCCGGTCAGGCGGCGTACTCACCCGGACGGCAGTGCTCTTCGCCTGGGCGCGTTGGGGCTGCACACCCGGAGCGCCCGGGTCCCTGGTTCCGCTCCCGTGAGCCCGCGCCACAGCTCCGGACGTGCCGTTGGCGCAGACGCCTCCGGCAGACGCGGAGGTCCGAGGCCTCTGCTTGATGCCATCCAAAAGGCGCACGAGGAGGATGTTGCTCGGCAATTCGTCCACGGCGCACTCCACCAGCGTCCGGCACTCTGGGCAGCGCAGCTCCCCGCGCGAGCCCAGGATGCCCTGGAGACATCGCCGGCAGAAGGTGTGCTGACAGGGAAGGACCTTCGCCGAGGCGTCCAGGCGCTCCAGACACACGGGGCACTCGAGCAGATCCAGTAAAATGGACTCATCCATACTCTGTGCGATGCGCCTTCACTTCAGAAGGACATGACAGCCGACAAGGTTTCTGTTCGGAAGCAGCTCAGGGGCCGTCACGTCTCGGCTGTGGCCATGGCATTCACATCAGCTGTGACCAAAAAAAAGGTCAAATGAATTGGCTGTGCAGCCAAGAAATAGGTCATAGCATCTATATAACAGACAGGACATATGGCTGGGGCCGTGTGTTGGGTCATCAGCTGAGAAGTGGAACAATGTCAGGCGCAAACAGGCAACTTTTACAGTCTGTGGGTGAAAATCTTTACAGATTTGTAGTCTGGTCACCATTTGAAAAAAAAAAACTTGATAGTACACCTGTTAGCGTCCCCAAGGTGCATTTGTCGCATTTTGATTTATTCTTGTCCCAATAAATTACAAAAAAAATGTAAATTAACGACAGAATTATCCGAAATGTTACTTTTATTTTCTTCACTGTTTGTTCCATTACAGTATCAAAAAACTATCAGGAAATATGGTTAAACTACTACTGAAATACTACTGCAGTTTAAATCCCATTTCTTTACTTAAGTGTTGTATGAAAGAAAACTATTTCATATGTTGAAATGTTTTTCAAGAACAGTATTTGTGTTACCATACAGTCACAGTCATACCGTCACCTGTAAAAGTAGTGATAGTTTTTATCGTCATTTTTACTGTTATCTCAATAGTACCACAATATATCGCGGTAAAATCGAAAGTCTGTATCGCCCACGTCTAAATACATTTGATCGTTTTTGTCTTAGATTCTTCGCCTCACGATATTGTGTTATGTCAAGATTCAATATAATTTCAGATATAAATATCCCGCCCGATGAATGATTGATAAAATATTTAACCAACAACACAGGAAATAAAGACTGGAAATATATTTGTAATGCGTATCCACAGTTGGAAAATACATAAAACGCTTAAAAAGCAAAACTTTGATTTTTCCAGACTTGGTAGAAGACAGACTGTGAACGCTGCATAATAAAAAAGGAGCGCAGGAGTGAAACACTGTGATTTATCATTCAGGAGAACAAACATCAGACTATCAAGCATGCGATCAACACACTCTGTCTGGTAAATGATTTAAAAGAGCGCAAATAACGCACTCATCTAACAATAAGTAGATTTCTGCCAGAAAAATAATCTCTCAAGCTGCTACAGAAATATTCCTGCAATAATCGTGAAGAACACCGATATTACGCAACAACCGTACGAGTTAAAGCTGTCAAGTTTTAAAGAGATACTCAAATATACGAGAAAAGAGGAGAAATTAAAGCGGAAATGCTGGAATATATTACATGTGACGTTAATATTGCCACGTTATAAATGCATTATACTTTTACGAGTTTTTCTACCAATTCGCACTTTGATATAACAGTTTCAACAACTTACGGGACGGAAGTCAAATTGCATAAAACACTTTAAAACAGTTGAGGGGGCGAAAGTAAATGCGGCTCACCGCTTCCAGAACAGGACTCCTCCTCGGTTTGTTCCGTTTTTTTCCCAGTTTCTGCCTCCTTGCTAGCGGTAAGTTAGCAGCCGAGCCCAGGAATATTTTACCCACTTAAGCAGAGAGTGTTACGCCGACAAAATAACATGTGTTTGAGTCACGGGGGCGCAGCGGGAGGAATAAACAAACCTCTGTTAGATACTAAAGTAAAACCAAGCGAGAGAGAAAAGGCGGAGAAGACAACGGAACTCCAGCCGCACAGAGCGCCATGCTAGTAGTGGAGCTGCTCGGCTGGAGTGTCGCTGCTGGAGCAGCAGGAGGAGAGAACAGGAGCCGAGAGGGGGAGGGCGGAGCGGGGCCGCTTCAAGGACGCATGGGAAATTACTGTTCTTTCACATCACTCCAAGATATAACACGTGTCGGTTGTTTTTTTTTAATTATTTGTCATGATTTTTTCCCCAAATTGCTACTTTTATATAAACGGCACTCTGTAAAAGGAACATCCCACATTTCACAGTGGCGAAAGGATCAGAGTTCTTTTGATAACTTCCAGTTGTATTTTTCTAAATTCTCTTTATTTACTGACTTTTTCTAAAATCAGAGTTGTAGAGACTAGGATTCTCAACAATTCTCTCACAAAACTCAGGTCTCACTCCAAGGCCTCGTTACCAATATGCTCTACTCCCACTCAACTGTACAATAATCTTTTTGTCTGTATTCTTCCATTTTTGCACTCAAATTTCCTCTGCACAGTTGAGATGTTTGCTCTCTGCTCGCTTCTTTTAGCTTTTAGAGAAGCACCAATAAGAAAATCCCAATCAGGATCTAAGAAGGAATGGGGGGGAATAGATCCAGAAACATTAAATATGAGCACAGAAGCAATCTTTTCAGAGAAAGAGCATTTTCAACATTGAGAAAGAGTTACTTCTTTCTTTTTTGGAATGTCTTTTGAGTAAGAGCAGCGCCATCTGTAAAAGTGAAAGAATGCTCTTAAACTTACTCTATTTGATTTTTAAAAGGGGAAAAAAACCATTCCATATAGGGTTTGATTGAAATAGGGTTTGAATAAAGAGTGAAACCAAAGCATGAAAAGCACAGATGAAGGTAGTTCAGGCTTTATGTCTTAGATGAAGATTATCACAAGAGAGAAAGACATGGACTTATTGAAGGTCATCTGCAGTGAGTCATCACTTTTATTCTAGTCAACAGCAGAAAGAAGAAGTAAGATCCAATAGCTTATACTCAGAAGTTGTTTGGGTAAAATAAAGCAGTTTTCATTCACTCCTCATCATGTGAAAATAATTCAAATGCTTCATAATTTCTGTCAAAAGACACTCATCTGATATAAAAAAGACCAAAATCTGCCATAAGTTACTATCAACAGATACACAATTAGAAGAAAAGCTACTAAAAACGGCTAAAAGACCAAACAAAAGTGATGAAACACAACCTGTATCCGCAAAATACATGAGCACGTAATGCAAAACAAGGAAACTTTGATGAAACTATCATTTCCTAGATGCACCTGAAGGGGTTATGTAGTGTTGTAAAAAGGGCGTAAACTACGCTGTCAAAGAACGACGTCCGCTTCCAGACACAATGGAAAATTCCTTGTTTTTCATTTTTTTAAATTAAAATCTATACATTTTTCCATTGCTCAACCCGTTAAATATACGATGTGCTCATCTGATTTTTCATCCCACTCGCTTAATGTCTCTATCGTAAATATATCTGACTTTGATTCTGTGATAAACATTCTGTTAACCCTTTCGTTTCTCAAGATATTGGCTCGTCTCATTTAAATTTAGATCTGTTCGATATTTTGTCTCCCTCTTTTATTTTATTTGTCAGAAAAGCTAAATTTACACTGAGCTGTAAAAGTAAAAAGATAATTATTTAGGGTCTTTCTTTTGCGTGTATAAAGCGTTTGAAATGTTTCATTTCCAGTCAGAATTTACGTGCAGAAACCAGTGAAATTTTTATCTGCTTAAATGCTGGTAAACTGGGACAACAGAATCAGATTACAGGTTTTCGTAAATTATTCATGCAAATATAATGTAGCATTAAAATCTACCCGAATCTTTTTTTCCTCATGTAAATGTTTCTGATCATTAAAAAAACTTAAACATTTAATTAGGCTAAGTAAATACAAAATGCAGCTTTAAAATTCTGATTTCGTTTATTAAGGACAATGAATTTCTACACAGTCGTGAAGGAATCTGACCTCTTCTCTGCTTAACGGTTTTTAATTTTGCCCCAGTGGAGCGGTTTTAAACATGAACTCACATTTAAGACAAGACTTTGACTAGGCCACTCCCAAAACCTTCCTTTTCTCTCTTTCTTTTGCAGTTGAGGCTGAGCTCGGGATCTTCTGAACTCGTGGTTACAAAAAATTGCAACAAAAGTTGTCCTAAAGCATCGAAACAGCCCCACATCATCACGCTACCACCGTGTCAGACAGTTGATATAATAGTCTTCTTTTTCTTTTTCTTCTTCTTCTTCTGACATGCAGCGTTTGAAAAGCAGAAACAGAAAAATAGGTATGCGAGTACTTTTTTCACAAAGGCGTCATTTACAATGGAGTGAAATATCTTGTATTATTTAATGTGAAAATAACTAGAGACGGAGGACATGTTGCTGCCAGTGTCTGCAGGTGAGCAGAGAGGTGAAGAGGGACATCTGGTGGTCAACATACTCAGCGGGATCACGGACATTTCTCACGTTGTTTTTTGCAACTTTCTCTTTTGCTGAATATGAATCATCCGCCGTACAGTCAGTCACCACTTCAAGTCTTTGACTTCTCTCTGGGTTTGGAAAAAAAAAAAAAAAATAAAAATAGACCAAAGTCTATCAGGAGGCTTAAAAAAATACTTTTAATTATTATTATTATGAAATACAAATTTGTAATAGACCTTTAACTCCCAATTAGCCTTCACAGCAGAAGCAAAAGCTGCTGTTAAAAAAAGACAGAAGCTCCGATGTGACAGAACCAGACAGTAAACGTGATTTATTTTGATCCCGTCCAGAGAACGGCGCGTATTGAGCAAGAGGGAGAGGAGGAAGAGAGCAATAAAGAGGGAGATTTATTTTGGGGGGGGGGGGAGCGGCTCTCCTCTGCCTCCCGCGGTCCCGGTGGGTTCCAGCAGAAGCCCCTCTCCCCCGCCTCCCTCCGCCCCCCCAAACTATTCTTTAACCAGGAAGGAGGCAGCGCTCCACCCTCCTCGACATTCACTTCCACACATAGACTTCAGGCCTTCTGGAAAAGCTTGACCACCCCAACACTCATGAGGAGCAAAATAATAATAATAATAATAATAATAATAATAATAATAATAATAATAATAATAATAATAATAATAAAAGCCCTGGCAGCCATTATTTCTGATGTTATTGTAAAAGGCAACAGGAATGATTTGTTCACTCTGAAAGCCAGTAATCCTTCATAAGAACTACACCTGAGGGTGTAAAGAAAAGATCACGGGGAACACACACACACACACACACACACACACACACACACACACACACACACACACACACACACACACACACACACACACAGAGAGATGATGATGGAAGTGACAGCTGTGCCTCCTTGTTTCCACTAAAGGATAAATCCTGACAAAAAAAAAATATATATATATATATCTCACTCTTTCGCTTCATAGATATTCAACATGCACAGATTGAATGCTAATAAGTGCAGATATCCACAAGTCGACGTTTGGCGAGTTAAAACGGTGCAAAATCTTTGGCTTTTATGCAATTCTTACATCAGGATCCTGACATCTCCCCCTCCCTGATCCTCTCTTTGATAAGGCTTTCAGACCCACTCGCTCACTCAGCCTCAAGGCTTTTTCTTTTCTTTTTACTTTCTCGTTTTTTTTCTTTGCTTTCGAATTAGATTAGGAAGCAGAACTGAACTCTAAATAACGCCG
Organism: Micropoecilia bifurca; assembly: GCA_903067075.1. Taxonomy (NCBI): domain Eukaryota; kingdom Metazoa; phylum Chordata; class Actinopteri; order Cyprinodontiformes; family Poeciliidae; genus Micropoecilia; species Micropoecilia bifurca. The sequence goes on along the minus strand of CAEGAF010079522.1, from coordinate 82,644 downwards.
CCTGATTTTATTTTTCTATGTGGGCCATTTTGCACTCACTTCTACTGGCGGACGACCAAGTCGGAATAGGAGCAGGTTGAGGGAACCTTCTATTCCCTCAACCTTTTGAGGGTTGAGGGAAATCCCAAACAAAGTTACATTTATTAGTCGTCAAGCGGAGATAAGATCACCAGGGTCTGTGAGAGACTGAAATGTGTCTTTGTTTCGGTTGCAGACGGGCCTCGTTGGGATGTTTGATTCTTTTATAGGCGATGACCCGATGAGATCGGTTTAATACGGTTGATAAAGGGGGAATCCAGCCAACACTGATGTGACATCCGACTGTACTGAGTGCATGTTCTCAACCAACAGTGCCGCTATTGTTTCTTCATGGCGGTAGTTTAGCTGATATCATTTTTATCGTTAATGGAAGTCAGACCTCCAGGCTGCCATGTTTACCACACACACAGGACCAAACTGGTCTGGAGCAACACTTCAAAAGAGTGAGAAAGGACTAAACAACCAAAGTGTTCTGCCTGTACATTTCTGTTCATTTTAAAGGTGATTTATTTCTCAGAGCAGACATCCTGTCGTACTTAGTGGCGTCTAATAGGAACATAAATTCAATACCTTACACAAGTGATCAGACCACTTGGGCTTGCCCATGTTTTGCCTTGCTACAATAACAAACGTCAGGGTGATGTATTTGGATTTCGTGTGAAAGTTGTGTATTAAAGTATTAAAATTTCTCTTTTCCCCTAAAATGTCTTGGAAATGAAAGTTTAAAGGGGCAGTACTGTACTTTTTCCACATACTGCCTCTTTATATAGATAAAATCAAAATCACTTGATTGTGATTTAATGGCACAATCGAGTAACTATGTTGACTAAAGTTGAAAAGAATGCTACACCAAATACAACATAAAAGAAATTTTACATTATGATCTAATACCTTGAAATTGGATCTCTGTCTCTTTAAAAACTCCTGCTCTTTCTGAAACATTTTCAGGAAGTGTTGGCTTCCCTATTAACAAGATTTTCTTTTCTTTAACCACTTAATTTTTTTTAACATTTCACTGAGAAGTAGCTCCTATAATAAGCTCAGCAGATACACAGGTCCACCAGGTGTTTGCTTATTGCTACTGGCTAGTCTGAAGGAGCTGAGTGGGGGAGCCTCAAAGGCGGAGCTAGGTCCAACCTTGCTCAACCATGCGTTTTGCACAGCTGAATGGTTGTTATGGAGATTAAAGGATTTCTCAAACATGCATGAAAGAAACAATGCAACACCCAAACTAAAAACTCCATACATTTTTGATGAGGGGAAAACATTTTAACATGACAAAGCTCATAAAAGTTGATTTTACATGACACTGCCCCTTTAAAAATATGGCACACATTTGTCTTCACTCTGATACCCCTACAAAAACTGCAAACAGGCTCCAGAAGATTAATCAGACTAATTATCACTAAACTACTTTGGGCTATAAATACAGGAAGTGCAGGCTCAGTACGAACTCCAAACTACCAGAAGAAGAATAAACATTTTATAACTGCTACTATTAAATTATCGTTTAGTTCCTAATTAAATGCATCAAAATAAAAACTCCCACTATTTCCAGTCTACAAGTGCATCAGTTAACATGTAATTTTATTTGATTAAAGCTTAGACACATATGTTCTGTTGCCTAGATGGGAACAATCTTATGAGTCCTTGTTTTTCTGCAGACATCAGAGCTACTGCTGCGATCAAAGAACCTGCAGCACATCTTCTCTTATTTCCTTTTTTTTAAATTGTCCTCAGGGAAATCAGTAGAAGCTGGAATTGGCAGGTCAGACCTCTGAGAAAACTGCAAATCAATTCGGATGCAGAGTAACTTCAACCATGAATTTGATGTTGCACACAGAGCTGCACATTGCATGCTCTTCAATGTGTGTGTGCTAAATTATTAGAATGTTCTAAAATTTAAGGGCCTGAGTGCACAGTCCATATTGGACATGATCACTCTTCAACATTTTATTATTGTCACTTTTAAAATAGCATCAACAGCAATCCCCCCACACGTCTAGAAAGATCATTTATAAAAAGAATAGAAAGGACAGACGGCTGTAAACATTTTTTATAAAGGCCAGAATTGATCTCATTTCAGTGGATTAACATTTCTGAAAAATCATCATGACAACTGGAATGCAAATCACAAAGCTGGAACTAACACCCTGCATAATGCAAGGAACACAAGAAGGCTTCAAACAGATGAACAAGACGAGACACAGATCAAACAAATAAGTCTGTCCTGCATTAATGTGGGCTTGTGACGGGAGTAAGAGCTCTCGCTTCTAACGCTCCCACAACCCACCCAAATACCTGGAATAAATTGTGTGGAAGACAAACCTATCCCATACATGTTTTATTCCTTGCGCTGCGTTCAAGTTGTACTCGAAACTGGGAAATTACAACTTGGAATTTTGGGGAAAAAACTAAAATAAAATCTACTGTAATGCCGACCAAAGTCGAATTAACCATTGGGAAACTGGGAGCAACTCTGACTTGTAATGTCGACTTTGTGTTTCAATATGGCCGCTCCTCGCATCAGCAGTAATAAAATGAGGTGAAAATTAAACGTGTTAACATTACATAACACAACACAAGTCTAGGAGGTTCTTAAAGAGACGGACCAATTTCAACTATAATGCTAGTCAAACAAATTTCAAGTTATTTTTAGAGTCCATTTTCACTGCAACAGTTGATTGTGCTATGAAATAGCACTATGTGCCTGGAAAGTACATAAAACCAACCTGTGTTTACATAAAAAGAAGCTCATGAAGTCAAATTAAAGGAGCAGTGTTGTGTTTTCCAGACAAAGTGTCATTTTACAGCACAATCAAGTAACTGTTAACTTTAGTTATAAAAATGGTGGCTATCAAATATGACTTTGTAATTCAACAGCTTGAAATTGGGCCTGTCTCTTTAAAAAAATCGTTTTTTGCAACATTCATCATGTCAGTATGCAAGTCTGACGCAGAAAGAAATACAGATTCAGGTTATTAGAAAGTTTATTAAATAATAATAAAAAAAACAGATTTACAATATTTAATCAAAAATGAATTATTGGTAATATCTACACAAGTTACATCTTGAAGACAACAGTCGCTTAATTTTACCAAGCAAGTCTCACAAGCCAGTGCTGCTACAGTACCATGATGGCAATGCTTTGCTTTGATCTGCATTAAACCAGATAGTAAAAATAATACGGAAAATTAAGTCAGCGTTTGTAACTTGGTATATGGTAGAAATTCTGTTAAGAAAGGGAGGTATAACTGGTTTTTTGAGTACATTATATAGTCCTTTATGTTGACGATAACCTGGTTTATAAATTGAAGTTGAGTGTGGCACAGAAAGAGAGCACCTGAGAGAAACAGATCTAAAGCCGCCCTAACATGAACCGCCTCCAGAGTTCAAGAAAACTAAATACGTACATGTGTCGTTCATCTGAGGATGCAGGCAGCAATAAATATTTACAGAATCGTGAAATGAACTTTGATTACCAAAAAAACAACAAAAAAACAGATTTAACGATGCACTTTTGAACAAACACTGCTGAGAAAAAGGGAGTGTCTGATGCTGACAAGTGCTCAAGTTAGAACATCATGCAAGTGAGTCACTAACATGTGAGGGGCAGCCAGACTTCATGCATAGATCCTCCAGTCTGTAGAGGGAAGACGGTCAGCAGCTCCACTGCTCTGGACGTTACTCGTCGTTGTCTAAGCAAGACATAAAATGAAACTGATTAGAATGAGGTGTGGGGGGTGCTGTGGTGGCGCAGGGGCAAAGCACAACCCACATATGGAGCTTTAGCACGTCTTTCCCCTTCTCCTGTCAATTCACTATCAAATAAAGACCACAAGAGCCAATAAAACCTTTAAAAAATAAAATAAAATCAGCTCTGGCCCTGTGAGGGATTTTGTGCGGCTACTGGGAAAATGATGGGGAATGGAACAAAGTTTGGTAGGTAGTTTAGTTTGCGGACACTTTCTGCAAAAAAGAAAAAGAAAAAAAAAGTCTTTCACTAAGGCAATGCCTTTCAATAAAAAAATTCTTAGAAAAAGAAAGAAAAAGTTTCTGTTCTTATGAAGAAAGAAACAGAACATACTTGTGAGCGTTTGTATATTTCAGATCTGAAATAGTTTGCACACTTTATTTTTTCAGAATTCAAACTTAATAAATGATATTGTACGTTTAGTTCATTGAGCAGAGGAAATCTAAAAATGTTTTAAGTGTAGCTTTGGTGGCCACAGTTTTAGTCCACACAGCAAAAATGTATGGACATTTAGAATGAGAAAAACAAAGACCTGCAGTGTAAATGCAAAAAAAGTAAAAAAAAAAAAATCTGCTCATGAGTTAATTGACTTGAATTTCTAACCTAAAGCAACGCAGACTGGATGCCACGTGTCTGTGGAGAAAAACGTCAACGATAATGAGGTGTGAACATCGGTGACCACTCTGGAAAAATACCAAATAACTGTCATTCATCATGACCCATTACAATTTAAACAAAAATCAGTTGTTTTAAGTCTGACTAATATTAGCATTAAGCTAAAGCTCCTCTGTATTGTTCTGTAATAGAACAAACTGATAATCGGTTCCATATTCTGACTGAGGCAAACTCTCTACCTCGTTGTAAGAATTTAACATTCTTTGTTTGGAAACCAAAAAAAAAAAAAAAAACAGAAAAAAAAGTTCAAATTGATTTTATGGTTTTAGACAAAATTAATTTCATTAAGAGCCAGGTTAAAAATGTCGATATTTGAGATCCCTAACCTAGAGCAACATCCTCCTAAATCCGAGTGTGAATAATAATAATTAGGGCAACAGACTACAGTTCATTAACACAGAACGCTCTCAGAGAACTGCTCCACACATCTTTTCAGAGATACGGCCCCTGCTCTCTGCATGGAGGTGATAAAACATCTGCCAACGATCCCGAGACGAGTCCTCAGGGAAAATATGTGCAGCTTCTCCTTCAACGCAGTAAAAATAGAAATCAAAGAGTTGTCAAACAGAGATGAGAAAAAACCCCAACATATCTGAAGACTATTTGGATCCTGAGGGGAAACCTTTAAAGCCTCTCCACCCTCTAACATCTATTTCTGGTGTGGCCACAGTGTGACAACAGATCAGGCACAGAGAATGACAAATCAGGGAAAGCAAAGGGACAAAGGGAGCAAAGGGAGCGTTTCTCCATCTATTCAGTCCCTTGACAAGTCGGTGCAGTGACACATGAGAAGTTGGTATGTTGGAGACTTAAATCTGGAAATAATGAAGAAAGGTGATCCAGATGCAGTCTGTATAAACCACTGAATATTCACAGGAAAAAAGAGCTGCTGAAAACATATTAAAATACACAAACCTTTCCTGGTGGATGGATTAAACAACCAGGAAATTGTTGTTTAATTCATCATTCCTGGAAAGATCATAGCCTTCCTAAGAAATTTCCACACTTGTTTTTCACCAAATTTAGAAAACAATTTTTTTTTTCCAGATTTGGGGGGTGGAGGGGAAGAAAAGTACAAAAACTAAAAAAAAAACGGAGCATCATGAAAATCATGAATCATCAGTGTTCATTCTGGCTTCTGATTCAGAAGCAACGTCAAGGGCAAGTTAAAAATTATCATAACGGATAATAATTGTTATAACAATAAAATCTGTGTGAGTTCAGTTTTAAAAACACAAAAAAATAGAGGCCAAGATAAACAGTGTTTAAAATAATAAAATAATAATAATAATAAGCGTTTTTATTGGTGTTTAACTGGACAAGCACAATGATCACAGAATGGGACAAATCTAAAATCCTAAAAGGTGTATTTTTATTACAAAAAATATAAATAAAATAATAATCCAGTGTAAAACCTACTTATTTCCCCAGCAGAGTCAACTTAAAAAAAAAAACATTTTCCACACAGTTTGAATTTTTTTATGCTTGTCCAGAAACTGAGAAAAACTCTTTAAAAAAACCAAACAAACTAATTTTTAAAACAAAACCCACCAACCTTCTTGGTAGGCTCCGTCAGCCATCACTAGATGAAGGATGTTTGGGTACAGATGCTGGTGCTCAGTTCCCAGGATGTTTGACACCAAACTGGAACCCAGTTCAATATTCTCATCTTCATCTTCATGTATAGCCTTCGGGAGCAAAAAAAACAACAAAAAACCAGGGGTATTTATTGCGAGGTCAGAAGAATGAATGGGCTGATTTTACAGACGCCTAATGACTAAATCTGTACCTTTATCTTGTTATAAGCTTCGATGAACTTCTCGAATCCCATCTGCTGCTCCAGGTTGAAGCGCAGCTCCTCCAGGCGACTGAAGATGCTGTCGTGATGGTCAGCCTCCACGCACTGATCATCTCCGCTGCCATCTATGATGGAGAAGAATAAGACATTTGTCTTCTTGGGATGCTTTGGTGTACATGAAAATGTCTCCAACAATAGTAGAAAAGACTAAACGGGTAGAGACGGGGCTGGGCGATATGGCTTCAAAATAAATCCTCTGATTTTAATAGATTTGTTTCCCTTGCTACGAATAGCAAGGGAAAATGAGTAATAATATATAATTAATTATATGCTATAATTAATTAAGTAGTAATATTGGAATAAAGACAATTTTACCGGAAGACAGTCTTAAAATTACAAGAAAATGTTTAGTGAGAAAACAGTTTCAAGAGTTACTGATATCTGAGGTGAACAGTCTGTGGTTCTCACTCTGAAACAGAGTGAGAACAGAGTTTTCTCACTAAATAATTTGATGCTAATGTGTTAAAAAATGAAGACATTTCTTTACCCATAACAAAAATACTAAACAAGATGCTCAGTTTAAGTTTATTCTTCATGTTTGAGTTCTCAGGAAATTATTATTTAGTTGTATTAATTTTACGACTTCATTATGGTAATGACGCTTCTTGTAATACACCGACTTTGTCCTACTACTCTGTTATTTTATTTTGACTGTATTCTTGCAACATTGTGATTTTATCCTTGTAATAAATAATAATAATAACAATAATAAAAGTTGAACTGAATTCAAATTCCAAACAAATGGAAGCTGCAGAACAGGTTTCTCAAAAATAAAGAAATACAATTTTGGGCAATGGAAACACAAAGTACTTTATTATGTTTATTACCCCGACCCAATTTTAAAAAAATTACATCTTCAAAATTTAAACCAAAGATGTAATTAAATCGACCAGGTGTGCCGCTCCCTCCTACCTGACTGCCATTCTTCGTTGAGTTGCTTGCCGTCACTCTGCCTCTCCTCTCCGTCTCCATTAGCCAGCAGCTCCCTGGCCTCGTCGTCTGCCGGACTCCCGTTAGAGCACTCCTCGTCTTCATCCTCATCCTCCTCTTCGTCCTCATCCTCCTCCTCGTCCTCATCGTCGTCGTCCACAGCCATCTGGTGGTTGTCCTGATCGAGCTCGGCCTCTATTGTGTTGAACAGCTCGCTGTCGCCCTCCTGTGGAGGGTTCCCGTTAAAATCTCCCGCTCCGTTAACATCTACAGGGTTTCTGTTGCCTTCTTCCTGCAGCAGTCTCTCCATCGAGGCCCGGATGTCCCGCAGGTCTTCGTCTTCGTACGCACTAAGAAACAGAGCAGTCTCACAGTTCACTCTTACCCTGCAGTAATTATTATCCTTCTTGATTCTTACATTTTATTCTTAAACATTTTACAATACAAATATTTTGTTTGCAGGAGATCCTGAACACAAAGCTTTAACTCAGAGTATTCACATGCCAATAGCCTTCCACATTGTCATTTCATTTACGATGGATCAGCATGAAGGAGTGCATAATTGTGACGTTACAAGAAAAAAAAAAAGACGGACCTGGTTTTCCAAGTTTACAAAGCAAAGTCTGAGAAGTGTGGAGTGCTGGCCCTGTCCAGATACATTTTTCGGTATGATAAATTGTCCCGGAAATAATTTCCATAAATAATAAAATGGCTGTTTTGAGGCTATTTTCAAATAATCAATAATGACATAACAATGCAAATTCACCCTCTGAAAGACCGATAAACTTTAATTTTGCACAGAACACTTAGAGGACCTGGAATATATTTTAAACATCCACAATATAAACACAACATTTGGATGACAAATGATAGAAAATATTTTCAAAAACGGACTTATTTCGGTTATTTACTTTTTTTGTTTTTAAAGAAAGTGATGAAAAAATTTAATTAAGAAACTGAATTTGGTGTGGGGAAAAAAATAATCAAAGTACAACTTAAATCCCATCTGAGCAGAGCTCCTTCTTCCACAGGTTTGCTGTGATTTTAGAAACGGTTCAATTTGTGGGACTGAATACAAATGCACGCCACTTTCCAGAATTTTATTTGTGAAGAGTTTGAAAAACCATGCTTCATGTTCCTGCTACTTCACAACTGAGAACGAGTGGTGGAGGCCATGAAAAATCTCAGTAAAAATCGATTGAGATTTGCGTTTCTAACGAGACAAAATGTGGAAAACCTAAAGGATATTACTTTCAGCACGGCGTAGAATAAAATGATCAAATTCAGAGTTGGAACCACTTACTCCTCGGCATCTGATTGGTCGTCATCCTTAACAGCCTCCTCCAGATCCTCGATTTCCAGGTCTTTGTCCGGGGAAACGTTAGCCTTGCTAGCTTCAGTGGAGTCCTGCTGAGGGCTGAACAGTCGACTGAGGTCGGGTAAAGAACATGTCCGCAGCATCTAACGGCGCAACCGGAGCAGAAAGGCATGTGAAGAAACTCCATAAAACATATTTATTAGAAAATTCATGAAGTAAAATGTCTGACGTAGCACTGAATGACCCTAAACAACTAATCTCTTTTAGAGCCCAACTGTTTGATGCTTCCAGTCCAACTCCAGGGAAGAACAGAAGGATGTTCGTCACCTTTGGGTTGTTGGCATCAAACATGCCGGCAGAGAGACCGATGAGAAGGGCGTCCTGGTTCTTGGTGCGCAAAGGTGAGATGGATCGTGAGCGGGAGGCCAGAGAAGAGGACGACTCGTCCATGGAGGAATTGGCGGACATCACTGAGAGGGCGGCGGCTCGGCGGTGGGCCGGCGAGCATTTCAGAAACAGCGGCTCTTCGTTCTGAGCTGAGCCTGGTGAGAGCCGAACAGGCGAGGGTGGATTTAATCAGAGTCATGATCACAGGGGAAACCGGCGGCCATGACAGCGGGGAAGTTCGCCTTACAGGAGGAGTCGGTCGGTTTCTCTGAACTCTTCTTAATATCCTGAGGGCCCGCTGGTCCTGAAGCGCCCCCATGTGGCCTGTACGAAGAAGACACACGCACACAGTAATGAAATATGACGGAATATGAGGGTGAGATTGAGATTTTTTTCAATTAGGAGAATAAAGATACAATATTACCCAAAGAAAGTCATAAAAGAAAAAAAAAAATCACTAGAAAAAAAAGTAGTTTTAATGGGAACAAAACTATAGTGATCAAGATCTGACGTGACCAGTTCTTCAGTCCATATGGCACTTTCTTCTAAATAGTCTTTTGAACACATCAACATCTTCAAATTTACTATTTTTTGTAAGAAGTTCTCATAATATTACTACTTCATTTTCCTAATATGACAACTTTATTCTCGTATCATTTCAAGTTTGTGAAAATAAGAGAACAAAGTAATACAACTTCATTTCCACACCATCACACCTTTTTTCTTGTATTATGAATTCCGTCTTCACTCTCATATTATTATGACTTATTCTTGTAATGTTAAGGCTTTTTTCTTAGCCTGGCCCTTACACTGTCAATTAGTGAAAAGTTATTACAAATGAAAAACCATTTTAGGGTTTCGCTGTAGCGAAACCCTAAAAACTACATCTACATGTAGTTTGTTTGTTTTGCTATTTGCATTAAAATGACCTCTAAATGTGAATTTATTGCAACATTTATAATCCAACACATATCAGTGCTCACATTTGCTTCTGGGCTTCCTGTTCCCAAGCTTGTTGCACACTAGCTGGTGGATTGGACTCTTGTTTAGGACTCTCCTCCAAAATCACTGACTCCAGGTCGGCTGGATCTAGAGGAATTTAACCAAAACAAGATTTTGCTTTGCTGAAAACGAATAAAAGTCTTGATTGGTAATAATCAATAGTGATTATTAATATTAAGCTAAGAGATAACTTACCCTCGATATCAGTAAGGCCAGGCAGCAGCGATGTGTTTACCACAGATGTTTTCTGACCTGAATCCTGGTTTCCATCAGTCGGTCTCTGACCCACAGCAGAGGTCAAAGGTTCACTGGGGATTTTCATACCATCAGCTGCAGCAGAAGACAGAAAACACACCATTGATATTAGACAATGAATGCATTGAGGGTAATCTTGTGCTTTCATTTGTGACCCTCTTGCTCTCTCAAAAATAATAATATTAAAATTAATTTAGAAATCTGTCATTTCCAGATCATAAAGGGAAATCAGAATAAGCCAGAAATTATCCTGATAGGTCAGAGCTTCACAAAAACAACCAAAACAGATCAGATTGCTGATTTCATGACATTGTCTGTATGACGTACATCTGTAGCTGATCCTTAAGACAATGACTCCAATTAAGAACAAAAACAAGGAAAGTCCGTACGCATTGTGGAAACCTCTGGCTGTTGAGCGAGCGGCCGAAGCACCTCCAGCCCCTCAGACACTGGGTTCGCCTCACACACTGGGTTCGCCTCACACACTGGGTTCGCCTCACACACCAGGCTCGCCTCCCACGCCTTCCTGTGAGCGTCTTCCTGAAGTTCGCCCATCCTTATGACTTCCCCTAGTGTTTGATCTGAGACAGAAATGCAGGACAACAACAAAATAAACCGTTTTCTCACGCACGCGCTTCCCATGCCCTCCCTCGGAGTCGACGGTCGTTACCTGTAGTTGTGATGCACGTCTCTCCGAGCGTCTGCTGGGCAACGGCGAGGACGAGAGGAGCCGCTGCCTCCCACTTCTTCCTGTCTCCACCAGAGCATGGCCTTTCCTCTGAAGATTCTAAAGTGTCTAGCAAAGCAATTAGGAAAATAAAAAGATAAAAATTGATGCACCAGATTGATTTTTGTATTTTTTGCCTGGAAGACTGAACTCACTGCTCGATGTGGAACAAGTTTCTCCAAAGGTTTGCTGAGGCACAGGAAGTGCAGGCAGCTCCGTCACTTCCCACTTTTTCCGATCTCCATCCGAAGGGCGGCGTTTCTCAGCATCTGGCTGTTGGGGCGGAGCAGGAGTCGGGTCTGATGGAGCCGGTGGAGGAGGTGAAGGAGTCTCCTCCGCCTCGTCCACTGGGCTCTGGGCTTTCAGGTTCTGGTTCAGTCTGCGCAGAATCTGCTTCTTCTCACTCTGCTGCACAGGAGACATCGGTGAACGTCGGAAATGTATTCACACAAAAAAAAAAATCAACCGACGCTTTAACAGACCTGAGTCACGCCTGTTGCCTCAGTTTCGTTCAAGTTCTCCTTTGGTGGAGTAATCTGTGAATGAGTGAAAACAGTCACAATTTACAAGGAGTGATGCAACTACAGCCAAATGAGCTGATTGTTTCTTGTAAGTATCAATTAATTGATTATTCCAACGATTAATTGGATTAAACACATGGTCACATGCTGCAGATCTTTCAGTTAAGCCTTTTTTTTTTTATCTTAGAAATGCGTAAAAAAATACTAAACAATTCAATTCCCTTACTGAAGTAAGAAAGTAGATATTTTATGGATTAAAATGCAACATGGTATTCCTTAGTGAACCCTGGATCATTCTGACTGGTATTTTAATAGAGTCTTTATTGATTAGTGCTCTGGTCATTTTGCAATAGTTTGATATTTATATGTAAAGTGTACTATAAAATATTATTGTTAGGATTATTTACAGCAAAGGATGCATCTGTAGTGAAAAAAATACTAACAATACTTTTATTCTCAGCCCTTTCTGACTTATCAATACGTTATTGGGCTGATCCAATGATTATTTTTTTGATTACAGATTAATAATTGGGTGGCAAAAAGTGCTTAATAGGAGATTTTTCAGAAATAATTTGAACCAGGTGAAACTAAAACTATCCCACTTGAGTTTTGAGTAGGACATTTTTACAGAGTGTTTTTTATATTTATTTATCTTAAATGCAAAATGTATATTAATTTTTGCACAATTACTGCTGTGACTTAGATGTCCTTTCAGGATTTTTTTTGGAGTACGTAAACTCCTGTTAGTAATTATTTAATTAACAAATTAGCTGACAATCTGATTAAGCCGTAGTGTACACTGACCGCTCCGACGTTCTCCAGCGCAGCGGTCATGGAGATGAGGGGGCTGGAGGCTTTGGATGAGGGCTGGGCCGATGCGTTGGCTGCTGGGTCGGGCTGCGGCGGCGCGGCCTGTGGAGGAGGACCGTCAGAGGAAGACGACGCGGCTCCTGCTGCACTTCCAGGTGCAACGCCGCACTTGGCAGCTCGAGCTGCAGCGAGCTTTAAACAACAACAGACTTAAACAACAACAGACATTGGACTTCATCCGTTCTAGACGTGTGTGCAGAAAGGCAGCATGATCCCTACTTGGTCCTCCCAGGCTTTCTTCTCTCTCTCATACGCTTCCCTCCTCTTCTTCTCCAGCTGCTCCTTCAGTACAGCAACACGGGCGTTTGCCTGAGCCTCAGGAAGGTTAGACGGACACAGATATGAATATACACGCACTGCAAAACTAAATCTTACCAAGTAACTTTTCAGCAATATTTGTTTTAAATCAATAATTTCCTAATATATAATTTAAAAGAAAAAATTATCTATAATTTGGGAAAATGTCTTGTTATAGGTGAAGTAATAGCCATCCTCTGGTTTCTTTATTGTCCTTTCAGCAGCCAAATGGTTGAAATGTTGACAAAAACTTCTAAATGTTTTGCGATGAATAAAACAGGCCAACATTAAAGTACTGGAACGCCACCTGGCCTGAAATCTGTTGAAGGTTTATGGCCGGGGCTTGTAGCCCAGACAAACGCTACTTCCTATTGTCTGGCAAGAGAGTTATACCAGGAACTCTGTGATGGTTATAAAAAATAAACATATCTCTCCAATTTGTTATGGTCATTTATCTAAATAATAGTCATGGTGTGTATTTTGCTTAACCTGCTGAGACAGAAAAGTCCAGAAGGAGATCAAACATTTGCACCAAGTTCTTACTTTTGAAAAACAGTGAAGTTTTTTCTTTTATAATCACATTAATGACAAAAAAAAGATGGAACAAAATAAAACAAATACCAGCTGATTTTTTTTCTAAAGCCTAAACTATTCATAGAAACACCTCTGACCTTTTTAAAGAGCAATTCCAGAAGTTATAAATCTGAGAAGTAAATAAAAATGTCAGTTGCTTTGAGCTTCTTGCAGACTCACTTTTAAAACCTCGATCTTTTTTCTCCTGAGCTCTGCCTCCTCCCTCGACTCCTGGCTATCAGAGCCATCACTGTCATACTGAAACACACACACACACAGAGAAATATCAGAGAAAATGACAAGTCTCATTGCAGCCGCTTTGACGACTGACGGTGTGTGTAGGTGTGTACCTTCTCTCCTCGCAGCCGGGCTTTGATCTGTTGACGCTCATTGAAGTTCTGCAGGCGGATCTGCCGGAGTCTTGCCAAATACTCCTGGGAACAGATCAATCCTTCATGAACATTGAGAAAAACTGACTGTCTACATCTTGTTTAGTCATCATAAACACTAAACACCCACACATGCTTAGCAGTAGAGCTGGGCAGCATGGCTCAAAAATAAAATTCCAGATTTTTTTTCAGACCAGAACCAACTTTTTCTTGCTTTTTAGAAAAAAATAAAAATTAAAAAAATAGTTACAAATGACAAAATATTTTCAAAAAGTGTTGTTTTTATGTCAGTCATTCCCTTCTGAGTTGCATGATGAAGTATTAGGGCCAGGTTACAAGAATTAATTATGGAGGATATCGTCATAATATTAGCAGGATGAAGAGTTTGACCAGAAAAATATCTTAAAATTATAAGGAAAAAAAAGTTTGGATAATTGTTTTATTATTTTTTGTGTTGGAGTTTTCATAAAATTTCATAAACTTCATTCTCTTAATATTAGACTTTATTCTGGTAATATTACTACTTTATTCTCATATTAGTACGACTCTATTCCTAAAAGAAAAAATACAACTTTACCTTTATATTTTGTGATAGTCTGAACTCAAATCCAAATAACAAGTTGTAAAATAGTAAAAAGAATATTTTCCAAAAATGTAATCTTCAAAAACTGACCATTTTAACTCAGACAAGCCATAAGGTGAGCGTCTCATTAGAACAGCAAATAAGAGACAGAATTAATAAAATAAAATTTTGCAAACTTCATGCCATGAAGAACAACGTTGTGCATCAGTAAAATACAAACATGATTTAAAAAATAAATAAATAAAATGCATGAAACAATGGCCGTTGTTGGGGAAACACAACGAGGAAACCAAACATAAGGAGGGAGCTTGATGTTGATGTTATGGCTGCGTCACAGGGGGAGTGGAGGGGGATTGTGCAGACAAGCCAGGCGTGCTGTGATTCAGATGGAGCGTCAGGTTGGGGCGTTCAGCTCTGGGCTCCTACCTCCTCCTCTTTGTTGACTTTAGGTCGCCGGAACCGAGCCGAACCGGCCCGGCTTCCATAGATTGCGGCCAGGTTTTGTCGGGTTCCCTGTTCAGCATTCAAGTCAGCCACACTTTAGACGGATACAAAACCTCAACGTCTGACTACAACAACATTTGAGTTGGGAATGTGAAGTTAAAGCGCCAATGATCAATGTTAAGCTTTAAGGGGAAAAAAAAGATTTGAATGACGAAATTCTGCCACTGCACCATTAAATTTATTTAATGGGTGCATGACAGCAGCCTTTGAATCACCCAAGTGTAAAAATAATCAAATTGGAACTTTAAGAAAACTTAGTCAAAGTGCTAAAGTTGGAGTTATATTGCAAAAGAAAGAAAATTACAGTAATATTTGTGATAAAGTTGTATAGTGTATTTCTGCCACTAGGGGGCAGCAGGGCTCTTAAATCTGTAGTGTAGATCTTCTGTCTGATGAACTTGTGGGTTTCCAATGAAGGCGTTTTCATAAACTTTCCACAAACATTTCAAAACTACTAATAACCAATTTAACACATACAGAGTACCTGCAGGTAACAACCAATCACATTTAAAACCTTTTTAATGCCACCTTGAATAAAATTTTAAGAGCAAAAACTGTAACTATGGGGGATGTTTGGGGGATACAGCACCCAACAAATTTATCAACTGGTGACAAATTTGAACTTACTCCATGACAGATGCACAAAGCTAGCTAGCAGGGGTGCATTAGCAGTTACTTAGCAATAGCCACAAACCACCTTGAGTCACAGAGTGCAATGAAGACGTCTGCGCATGACTCAAACGTTTGCTTAACCCAACTATCCCGCAAGAAAAACACTACACAGATGATTAATAGTCCTGCCACAACAAAATGTAAGACCTGATTAATGTCTTTAATGTCAAATATGTTTTAAGAGATAGATGCATGAATTTAAGACTTTTTAAGACCTATTCAGATTGTGCAGACTTCCTGATACAGCCGTCAATATGTAACGTTTTTATGCATTACGTACCAGCTGCCCCTCAGCTTTCACTTTGTTGAGCATTGCTTCTCTCTTGCGCTGTAGAAACTCCTCGACCTGAAAGGCTCTCTCGGCTGGTATCTGACCGCGCTGCCTACAGACAAAACACGCCAACAAATATTCAGGCCGCCTTCTCAGCATGGAGACCATCTGGTGGTGCTTCTTCGACTCAGACTGAGACTGACCGGCTAATCTGGGCTTGTTTTGAAACGTGGTGCAACCTCTGAAGTTCTCTCTTGATGACGTCGGGGTTCAGTCGACGGGCCGGTCCGTTGGGCAGCACCGGGCCGGCAGCACCTGGTACACCTCTAGAAAAAACAGAAAGAAATACATTTATTCTACCTACGTGTGAAAGTGTGTGAATACGTTTGCAGGGTCCTGGACATGTTTAATTAAAACAGAATTATTAATTTACCTGATGGGACTGCCAGGTCCTGCTGAGGGTCCCTCCCTGCAGGGGTCTTTGGGTTGGAGTTTAGCTACTTGGTCCACAGCAGCGTAGTGGTGTTCATACGGGCTCAAAACAGAAGCTCGGACCCCTGCAGCCCTTTTACCACCCACAAAGCACTGAAAACACAAGATTAGCATCCAGAGTTGAAGCATAAGAGGGAAAAAAGGGGCTAATTTTACTTAAAAGTAATGAAAAAAAAGTCACTACCTTCCTCTCTGGGCTGCTACCTCCACTTGAACTCAAGACATGCTTCCAACCTTGTTCTCTGGCTTGGTTTATTCGACTAATCTGCAAGACATTATCGATCCACAGTTTCATTCATGCTTGAGTCACAATTTAATAATAGCTTTCAGCTGATGAACAAGGAGAAATGTTACGACTTCTTTTAGACAGCAGTATAGCTCAAATCAATTAGAAAGTGTCACTGAACATTAGTTTTCAATTTCTATCACAGATTTCCAATTCAACTAATTCAACTTAAATTGCGCCTCTGTCTCTTTAAGAAACTCCTACTCTTTCCAACGCTCCGCCTTCAGAATTTCATCACAACAAAGCTACTCCTTTAAGTAGCTTGCAAATATTCTTTGGAGTGTTGGACTTAGAAGTAGTTCCTATGATAAGGTTCTGTTAATTTATCACATAAAATCCTAATAAAAGACTTTTGCTGTACGGCTCACCTTTTCTTTCTCGTATCTCTTCATTTGCTCGCCTTTCAACAGGAACACCTGAGAGGCAAAGAAAATGACAAAAAGGACAAACCACACACATTTAGAGATTAACAACGGACTAAACGACATGCTTACCTGTTCTCTCCGTTTCCTTTCCTTCTCTATCAACTCCATCCTTTTCTTTCTGATGCCATCCTGCAGAAGAGACAGAAGCACCACAAACTCAAAAAACATCTTAAAGAGCTCCCCCTAGAGGTGAGAGGATGCAGAACTGCTCTGTCACAGGGCAGGCAGGCGAAGAGGGAAAAACGACCGGTTAGGAAAAGGCTAAACTCAGGCAGAAGGCTCTGAGTGGAAAACCAGGTGAAGGCAGGGATCACGTGTAATGGGAAGGAGGAAAAAAAATTCAAGAAAACTGAAAAATTGACCCACGTGTGTGGGTGAAAGAATGGAGGAGAGGAAAGGCAACGCTAACAGAGAACAAGTTAAACGGGGCGCTCAGCTGTACCTCGTGCTTTTTCCTTTCTTCCTCCACTTGACTGATCCTTCTGTGAGGGGCTGCTGGGAGAACGGCCTGAGCAACATATAACATGTGGCTTCAGAGTTTGCCGACATTTTCAACACACGGGAACACCCACTAACATTTAGACAGCGTTCAAGCAAAACAACAATAAGAAATCAGTAAGAGAGACTAACCGGTTTGTGTTTCACTGCAGCTTTCCTCTCCGAAGGCTTCTTTGCTCCGTCGCCAGCTTTCCTCACTGCTAAAGGCACTCCATATTTACATGCTGGTTTTGTAATCTTCTGGGCTGAGGTGAAAATATATAAGAAGAAAAAAAACTGAAATTAATCTTATTGTACAAATAAGAAGTTCAGAAATATGAGAATGGAGAAAGACAGTAAATGTTGCTACACCAACTACCAATTATAATAAATTATCTGTTTAACAATTTCATGGGAAACAGCCGTCATTACAGTGAGTTTAAAGACTGGACACAACTTTGGTTACCCATCTGAAACCTAGGCTCTTATTTTGAAGGCATGTTTTCCTCTGTGCTCCTTCCTGACCTAAATTGATTTAGCATTAGCTTGGCATGGCTGGCAACCATCAGGTTGATATAGCCTGACAGCGTCACTTTTCTATTCCTACAGTGAATGAAAGTTTAGATGATTTCTGCTATGGCTTCTTTTTTTTTGTATCTACCGAGCATCCAAAATGGTGAATAATACTTTTTCAGGCAGACTTTAATTTAGTACAAAATATTTTCTTTTAATTGTGGGATCCCATTATATGTGGACTGTACGTTAAATATAATGGAGGATTAAAGCTCAATTAGGGCTGAAATGATTAATCGACTGTTGAAATAATTGTCAACTAATTTAGTAATCAATTAATTGTTAATTGGAGTATACAGACTCAAGAAAAGGCCATTTGATTTTTAAAAAAAAAAGCAATAATTGAGCCAAAGCTGTAAAAAAAACAACAAAAAAAACAAAAACACACATTTTGCATTTGAGATATATAAAAAAAATCTTCATTTGTAAATATGTTCTACCAAAATCTCCTTGAACAACCTAAATACTATACTATACTATACTTAGTAGTTTCACCAAGTGAAACTACTAAGTAGTTTCACTTCACCAAGTGAAACTACTAAGTATATTTTGCTGTTGGATTAATGCAAAAATAACAATAAAAAAAATACTTAATTGAGAAAATTAACTGAATAATTGAGGGGGCTGGTCAGCAACCTTTAATTAATTTCTAATAGTATAAAACTTAAACGGTTAAATGAGAAATCTGAAGAATGTACCAATATTTTCAATGTTTGTTAATCAGAATAATTGATTAATAAAATAATCGTTAGTTGCAGCCTTAGGCTGAATTGTTTGACACATTTTGAATCATTTTGCCCAAAACCAGCAGTAGAAAGTTGGGACTCATTGCAGCAGACATGCATAAAGGCTCCTTACCTGGCGGCACCTGTGCCACGCCCATTTTAGGCTGCTTGTGTAGAAAAGTATGGCGGAATTCCTGAGCGATGATCTGAAAGGAGAAAATAAACCCGTTTTCTCTCCATCATGGAATCTGATGGCTGAAAAATAATGACAGAGGAACGGCAGCACCCTACCTGTGGTGTGAGAAACCTCTCTATCCTACAAGAGAGGAAAGGTTTGTCCAGAATGCTGCCGATCGAAGGCCTCTCCCGGGGGTTGCGTTTGAAAAGCTGTGCCAAGAGAAAGCGTAGCTCTTGGGAATAGTGAACAGATACAGGAGGGTAACAGCCTCGGATTATCTTCAGAACCAGGTTCTTCATGTTGCCAGCTTCAAACTACAAAAAAAAAAAACAAAAAAAAAACAGTCATGATTAATACCTAGAAAACACTGAAGTTATCATGGGTAAAAGTGGCAATCGTGATTACAACAAGATAAAAAAAAAAAAGAACCATGCTCACTGCAGTGCTGCAAAGGATGCATGAAAATGCACATTAATATGTAAACAGCTAGCACACATGGAATACTTACTGCATGCTTAAGAGTGCACATTTCATAGAGTACACACCCTAGGGCCCAAATATCACTGCAGAGGGAAGGAAAGTAGGAAAACATAAGACAACGACGAGGAAACAGACAGGCAGGGATACGTTTACCAATCAGTTTGCATTCAATATATCATTCAATATATCTCACAATTGCCCAATTGCATTGGGCAATTGTGAGATATAAATACATTTTAGCCCTTTATTAAACTTGAAAAGCTTCCAAAACCTGACTTCACTGACTGTAACTAAATTGGATCGGATGACATGGAAACCTAAAAACAGAGCAGGAAATCAATATTGGCTTCCTGTTGTGGATGTAAACAAGAAGCTGACATGCCATCCTGGTTTTATCCAGAAACCACCTGCTAATACTGAAGGGAACAAATCAGGTGAAGATATATGGACTGTGCAGCAAATGTTACAAGAGAAACAGAACAAACCCCCCCCCAAACGATTAACTTCAACTGAAGATCAGGTACCTTTTATTGTTGTACGGCTTGTTTTCACAGATCTCTGGTGATAAGTAATATGGAGTCCCTATGCATGTCCTCGCCAGTTCTACAGTGCTGGGGGGAAAAAAAACAAACAAACAAAAAGAGCAACGTTATTGAGTCTGTTCTAAGTCCAAGTTTTATCTTTACAGACAACTGCCAAACATACCTGTTCAGGACCCTTGCGATCCCAAAGTCTCCAAGTTGAACCGTCCCTTCTTTTGTCAAAAATATATTCTGCAGAGGGATTTTTAATCAAAGAACAATTAAACAATTGGGAACACAAGGTTTGCCAAGATCTGGCCACGCAAAAGGAACAATACCTGAGATTTAATGTCCCTGTGGAGAATCTTCCGCCCGTGTACGTGCTTCAGGGCCAGGCAAATCTGCACAAACCAATCTAGGATCTGAAAAAATTAAAACAAAAAAACTATTTCAATATGAACAATGAACATTTATTTGGCAGCATTACATGAAGCACAAAGCTGTTGGAAGCTTCAAGAAAGGAGGTTTCTAGAAGCTTCCCCATCAGCTGTTCTTTCAGGTAGCAACTTTTAAATGGTGAATTAACAGGAAGTTGGAAGTATTACAGAGGAGTTGCTTTGTTTATCCTTCAAGTGTTTAGCTTCAACAAATGGTGCCTTTGTGGTCTAATGGAAGTGAAATCCGGTTAAACTGCAGAGCTGTGTATCGTCCACTGCTCTCGCATCCACTCTGGTCTTAATGTAAATAATTAATGACCCTGACAGAAAAGCTTCTTAAGGGGCAACGTACTGCTGCAACCAAAACACAGCAGCAAACTGGAACTTCTTCCTCTTGGATACATTGGATGTGTTACATGTACTGTGCAAAAACAAAAGCTTTGTGAGCTGATTTGTAAACAACATATGTTGAAATAATTTTTTTATTGGATCAATGTCCAACATGGAGCTTCTTATGCATTTTAAAATGTCCAGTAATTTTGAGAGAAGTCAGTGTTTTGCAGAAAAACCCCCAACATCATTTATTTAATGAGAAATGCTGAATTGTTAGGACAGTTGGATTATCTTACCTATTAGTCAAGTATCACCTTGTGTTTATAACTCATAAAGAGAAGTCAGAACTTGTCAAAAACGATAAGAACTTTGTTAAGTTATTGATAAGGAATCAGCCACAAAATATCTGGACGGTGAATCTCTAGTTGAAATAAATGATAAAGTTCCAACTTCTCAAAAACCAGCATTTAGAACTGGCAAAGTGTTACAGGCTTACTTGTTCCTCAGGAAACAGCACTCCTTTCTGAGAATTGATCTTTTTGAACAGGTCCCCTCCCTCACAGTAGTCCATGACAATGTAAAGACATCCCCCTTCTAAGGAAAACAGAAGAAATACTAATTAAATGACATTATTAAAATAGATCTGAGATTCTTCACAGAAACACAAATGTGCAAATACCTTCAAAAGACTCCTTGTACTGCACAATGTTGGGATGACTCATGTTGGCAAGAACAGCAACCTCTCTCCTGGACTCCTGCCTCTCTTTACTTGACATCTGTGGAGAGAAATGAAAGGATAATCTGTTATAATCGAGATGAAGAGGTAAAATGGGCTCCTACTGCCACATGATAATACATAAGAGCTTACTCCAGATATGCCAATCTCCTTGATGACATACTGGCGTCCATCATCTCTGGATTTCACCAGGATGGCTTTTCCAAATGAGCCCTCCCCAATTTGTTTAACCTTTTCGTACTTTTCCATGCTACTGGAGAGGCTGGCTCCGCATAGTGGACCTGAAAATAAATATGGACAGCATGGGAAGACGGAAAGCTTTGATTAAGGGCTTAGAAACAGAGAAGCGTCGGTTTTATTCTCTGATCAGAATCCCGAACGTTCGCGTTATGATGCATAAATGTTGAATCAATATGTCAAACATTAATTATTCACTCTAAAGGGGTTGATATGTTGAGAAATTACATACAGCTGGAAGATGGCTAATGTTACCGTGGAGGTGTAGCTAGACGACGATGTGAAAAACCAAATTCCTGCTGTTAGACTACGACTGTCCCGTAAACGCTCAAAGCTGAGGGATAAAACGCGAAGGTTCATTTAGCAACAGTGTGTAAATGCTAATAGGAGGCTAATTGTGTATTACCATTAGTTCTTCGCTTCGCTGCTTCTCTGCTTCTTGCTACTGTCTTCGCACTCACTCTAACTGCAGTCGCTTTTTCTACATTTTTATTGGTCAGCTTCTCTTTTCTCGACCAATGATTGGTTAAACTAACTGCCCGTGACGTCTTATGCCCACCCCAACCAACGGTTCTGTTGCTGTGGACATTTCCCTTAGCAACCAAAAGGCACACCGTGTTAACGACAATGGTTGGTGAGTTTAACCTTTTCACAGCGTCCAAGAACTAGTTTAACTTACAAACTATATTAGTTAACATAAAACAAAGAGTTCCACGTGTGATAAGTGTCGTGACACTGACGTTAACGTGGTGGGAACCACGAAGATTTAGTAACTCAGCTCAAAGTCAGTCAAAGGCATTTTCAAACCAGGCTGACTTGGGGTTGGTTCACCAAAAGCGTTAGATTTCAAGCAGAATAACGGTGAAGACCTTTAAACGTTATATTTGTGGTTACTTTTATCAATATTATATTGCTTTTTACAGTTGGTTTAAAGGCTTCCGATCAACTTTACATTTTAAATCTGTAAGTATTTAGAATCGAAAAGAACTGATAAATAATACTAATCATAGGAAAATCTTAATCAAAAAGTTTGATTCAATTATTTCTTCACAATTTATGTACTGCTGTTTATTTAATAAACAATGTAAAAAAAAGAATGCCATAGAATCAGAATAAACTTTAATGGCCAAGACTGTGAGCACAAACATGAGATTTGCCATTGTTGAGATTCCATTGTTGACTAACCATGAAAACATGAATGAGTAAGATTTGTGGAATGTCAATATCTCTCACAAAACCATATAAGTGGTGCTGATGACAGTAGTGTTAGCACTAACTCCCATATAAAATTCTGCTGAAAAGCCAGAAATAAACTTTTACTAGCTCTGATCCAAACCAAAATAAACAAAAAAAAGAAGTCACAATCTTTAAGATTTGACATCTAATACCACAAGTTTTATGTTGCTATCTGAATTGTCAAAGTTGTTTTTTTTATTGTTGATCTTTTTGAAGAAATTAGCTTTTGTTTCTTTTTTACTCATATTAAATTAAATACACACGGATAGAAACATTTAGATTTTTTTATTTATTTATTCAGTGTATGTATTTTTAAACTGTGCTTAAATAGTCGCTAGAATAGCAATATAATCGATACGTTCTTCCATTATGTTTAACATTACTTGAACGTCAGCACCAGATAAAAACCGCCCTCGGTTAATAAGTTGTAGTCACGTGGGTGGCTCGCGCAGGCTCTGCCTCACACCTCCTAGTTTGATTATATCGCAGATGACGCAGTAAGGTCCAGTGAAAATGGCTCCCTTTCCGGACGAGGTGGATGTTTTTACTGGCCCACACTGGCGAATGAAGCAGCTGGTGGGTCTGTACTGCGACAAGGTATGTATACACAGCTGTAACTCGCCTCCAGTCAGTTTCTGAAAGCAACAAGCAAACGGTCCGCGCTTCAAAGAGGGAGCGCTCGTGAGCTAGCACGCTAGCTAGCTGCTGTTAGCCAGTTTGTTTGGCAGCGAGTGTTGAGACGGAGTAGCTGAAATGCTCCCGGGTTGACTCGGGACTGATTCGGCGTTGTTCGGTTGATATGTTGTTGGACTAACATCTAACCTTCTATTACTTTAAATTCTGTGTTACGTTACTCATAATAAATTGTTTGCACCTTTAGCACAGCTGAAAAGCAGCTTCGTATTTGGTTAGCCTACGTGCAGTATGTTTTGTTATGCAACATGTTCTAAGTGTGACACTAGTGTTTCATCAGGCAATGTACTCATAATAATGGGATTTGAAAGAGGCTTCCTGTCACAGCCTACAATAGGCGTCAGATAAGCTCAATTAGGACACTAGCTAATGCACTGCTAACCTGAACAACCAAACACTGCACAGCTTGTCATGTTACGTTTTCCAAAGCATCTGTTACCATAATATGACTCTAGCAATAGGAATTTGAGCTAATGCCAGTTCCAGTGTAATTCTAAACAGCTTTTTTTTTTTTTTAATTATTGACTCAGGCATGTCTCTTCTCCACAGCTGTCCAAGACAAACTTCTCCAACAACAATGACTTCCGCTCCTTCCTTCAGTCCCTGTGCGCCACCTTCAAGGAGTTCAAGATGCACGAGCAAATTGAAAACGAGTACATCATCGGTCTGCTGCAGCAGCGCTGCTGCACAGTCTACAACGTGCATTCAGACAACAAACTGTCAGAGATGCTGTCTCTCTTTGAGAAAGGACTGCAAAGCGTTAAGGTGAATCTGCTTTCAAAACCAGCTAAACCAAGTCGGTGTCATCATGGCCTGGCAGTAATTTGCACCTGCTGTGCTTTTTAACAATGGGCCAGCAGAAAAATACCAGGGTTACACCATAGAGGGAGACCATAAAGTGCATGTGCTTCTCCACTGATGGCTGGTTAACAGCGTGTCATTAAATTAACCGTTTACCGCAAAACATCAAACAACAACGTCAGGCTTGTTATTTTTTTGTACAAGTACGTGCAGTTTATGAAAATGTGTACTGTTTAGTTTATATTATGGAAATTTTAGCCTCTGCTATAATCAAAAGTCAAAACTATTTCATTGCATTTCTAATAAAATAACTGGACTTAAAGAGAAAAACAGTTTTTGTCTCAGGATTTAATTAAAATCAAATCAATCAAAAAAAGACATTGTGAGTAAATGTTTTGTAACATTTCCGCTTTGCCAACTGCTTAAACAAAAACCTAATTTTGGGTTAGATTGAGATCTGGCTTCCTTTCTAAAATATGTTTTAATGAGAGATAAACAATACGGCTCTGATATATTTATAAATATTTGAAATGTGTTCAATTTCCCTCTGTGTGAAAACAGAAAGTTTGGAACATTGGGTCACGGGGAGGTGAAACCCCTGTGCCTCACATTCCTAAGAATAGCAACAGTGTAACAAAAATATTGCTACGTCTCTAAAACTCCTTGTGAAAATATCAAGTCTATGACTTGCCTTTTGGTAGTTTTGATTCAAAACATAAACTGTTGTGGTCTTTTATAAAACAAAAAGGGGGAAAAAAGGCCATTACATGTGGAACAAGTAAGTTTTGTTGAGGATTAAAAACCCCAAATTACCGATTAGATTTTTCTGATTGTAGAGTGAATATGAGCAGCTCAACTACGCCCAGCAGCTGAAGGAGCGACTGGAAGCTTTCACGCAAGATTTTCTGCCACACATGAAGGAAGAAGAGGAGGTATAAAACATTCAGATTCATCTCTGTGTGATCATCTGTTGCATGTCGTTTTTAAACTAGAAGCGTGTTGCAGGTGTTCCAGCCGATGCTCATGCAGTATTTCACGTACGAGGAGCTGAAGGACATCAAGAAGCAGGTGATAGCGCAGCACTGCAACCAGCAGCAGTCAGACTGCGCTGCCGAGGTGCTGAAGGGCTTCAGCTTGTGGACGCAGGCTGAGGAGCTGCAAAAGGCTTTTAAATATGCTGATCATGAGAAGACGGACTATGGTAAGTGTGTTGTTTTCAAAATGTTTTCCGTGTTCTTCACAAGCTCTCTCAAGTTTTTTCGTTGTTGTTTGTCCAGATCTGGAACAAAGGAGGAGCTCTTCTTCTTCAACCCACGTCTCCCAGCTTCCTGCAGAAATCATGCTGAGGCTTTTCCATTACTTGGGTCCAGTGGATCTGTGCCGCTGCAGTCAGGTGTGCAGCACGTGGTCAGACCTGGTCAAAACCGGCTCGTTGTGGAGGCACCTGTATCCTGTCCGCTGGGCCAGAGGTGGGCTTTAGTTTTAGAGTAAACCAAACTTACTTCCTTAATTTAAGGAAGCAGGGAGTATGCAGAGCTTCTAAAATATTTATTAAAAGGATGAACTATTATGCACCATGAGGCAGTTCATTTTTACTGCATTTATTTAGTGCAGAAAAAAATCAATGTGATTGCTAGTTACTGACACTAAAGTTTTGTTAAGGAAGGTCAGTACAGATTCCTCTTATCAAAGTCTCATGACTCTAGAGCAGGGATGCAACCTGCTACTCTTTGGACCTTCTACAATAGCTAAAAATTATAAAGAGCAAACAATTGTTTATCATTTTATCAGATGGATGTAAAACAAATCTAATTCAATTTTTATGGAACAATTGCATTAAATGTCCACAACAAAACAACGAACTCTGTCTGTGATCGAACCAACAGAAGTGGTTAAACAGCCGGTTTCTGTTTTCATTAAGAAAAAGTAGAAGAAACGGTTTCATCTCTGGTTTCATCTCTGGTTTCATCTCTGAGGTTTCATCTCTGCGTCTTTTTCTTCAGGTGATTATTACAGTGGCCCTCCTGAGGATCTCGACCAGGAGCCAGACGACGACTGGGTGAAGAGCCGGCAGAACGAGGGCCGCGCTTACCAGGAATGGGATGAGGACGCTGATGTTGATGAGTCAGGTGAGGTTTGGGTTTCATCACAGCGTGGAAGAGTAAACGCTGTCACCAGATGTGGCATCTACAGCTGGAGCTGAACTGACTCGTAGGGTTGGAAATGTTTGATTTGAATCATTACCTGCATCTTCCGTGTCTCCCAGATGCTTCCGGTCAAACTGAAGGTTCCCGCGCTATCAGCACGGCTCAGAGGGAGAAACGGCTCCTAAATGGGATCATCCAGCACCTTCTTCCCATTGTGGGTTCCTCTGTCAAGTCCATGATTCTTGCCTATAGTTCTACAGTTTCAAGCAAAATGGTATGTTGCACACAACTTTTTTTTTTATCATGGCAATTAACGCTGTTTCTAACTAAACATCCTCTGAAAGTTCTGCTCTGTTTTATTCGCAGGTTCGTCAAATTCTCAGCCTTTGCCCCAACATCACTCATCTGAACCTGACCCAGACTGATGTCACCGATTTTGCTTTTGACAGGTAAAACATCAAACTGAGAGCTCTTTTCAAAAACATATTCTGAATAATAGAAGAAAATGACAAGCCCTCTCCTTAAGGATCCACAAGAGTTAGTCTGAAGTTGACTGATCTTATCGATCAACTAACAATTTATTGTTGGACGCTGCCTTTTTTTAAAAACCTGAGAAGGGCAACTGTCTTTCTATAACATAAAAAACTATGTTTTTCATAATATGTCGAATTAAAAAAATAACAGTATAATTTTAGCATAATTTTGTGTCAGCTACTATTAAGTTGCTGACAATTTACATTTGTTTTTCCCGTTAACACATGGGATATAATCTTATAACACATTTGGTTAATCTCTTAAAAGATGTAGTTTTATAAAAATAAAAAAAAAATCATGTGTTGATGGTTCAATGCCTTAAATTCCTGTGACTACAATACACAATTCCTTACTGAATTATAGTCTTTGAACTAAAATATGACAATTATTATTTATTAAAAGAATTATAACATTGTACAGGTAATATTATAACAAATAGTATCTTAATAAATATAAAATACTTTGATGTACATTTTAATAAAAATTCAGCGAATGCTCAAATGCGACAACGGTTTAGATCGTTTATCGTATGGACACCGCCATCTTTATTCCTGTATCAACTGGCTCCTCTTAAGGAGGACCAGCTGCACCTCTGCTGGATGGAGGCCAAACTACAGTACTAAGATGTTACTAATTGATAGGAACTACTTTTAATCCAAAACCATTAACCACAAATTAATGTTTTGCATCCGGTGCCTGCTTGGTGAGATTGTTGCCAAAATGATCCAGGAGTTAAACACTCAGTGCTGTTTCCTGTCTCTCCTCTATCAGCTGGTCCTTTCTTGGAGCTTGCCGCTCTCTGGAGCACCTGGATTTGTCTGGGTGCGAGAAGATCACCGATCAAACCCTGAAGAGACTGTCTGTGGGTCTGGGTGACCCCGTGTCCTCCGTCGGTTCGGACAAATACTCTGAGCGGCGAGCCAAGCTGCTCAAGAGCTGCTCTGTGCCCATCACACTAGTAGAGGAGAGAAACCTGCATGCGGTTGGGCGAAGGCAGCAGGCCATCATTTTCAAGCACGGCACCAGTCGCTGGGGCTCCGCCTGCATCCCCACCCACGTCTGGGTCCTGGACGCGTCCAGCCTCGCCGACATCGAAGACGCCGCGGAGTGGAGTCGTGGCGGCGGGTTGCCTTTCTCCGAAAGCCTGGCGGAGACGACGCAGCTGGTGGGAGGCTCATGCTGCTGCAAGAGGAGGAGGCGGCACAGGACCGGCGCCGATTCATCCTACCTGCATCAGCAGTACGCCATATCTGGGGAAATGCTTTGCGGTCACTCCACCTGCTGCTCGAGCGAGAAGGCCCTCAGGACTTTTACTGGGCCCCAAAGCGACTTGGGCACCACCAGGACCACCACTGCAGAGTTGCGGACTAAATGCTCCCCAGCTGGGGGGCAGCAGTGTGTGGAGCCGGAGAACAGGACTGACTGCTCAAAGGCTAAACCATCACTCAAGTTTCTCAGCCTCTCTGGATGCTACCAGGTCACTGACCTGGGCTTAAGGTAACGGTCACACTTTGAGTCAAACTGATAAATATTTACTTAGACTTCATTCTACCAGGATAAAATCCCTTTGAGATTAAAAAGCTTTTTCAATAGACTTGAAGTGAAATATGTCTCACATGAAAAGTAATTATTTCCTGCTCAAATTTACTTTCTATATGAAGATTGAAATGTTGAATTAAGGAGCTGCAGATGAGGTTTTAAAACCTATTAGTATTTGAATCAATACTTTTGTAGTGATTCAAAAGGAAAGATATTGAAATAACCTATTGAGTAAACCTTTCTATACAAATATACAACTTGGTTCCAATCCTCAGGTTTCTTACAGTGAAATTTACACTTGTTTTTATAATTTGTTTTGTTTAAAAATGTATTATTTACTCATGTAATTTATTTATTAATTATTGTTTTATCATTTATTTTTCAGGTCTAGATGAGTGGAAAATGGATAACTTTTCTTTTTAAAGAAATTTGATTTTCTAAATATTTTCTTTATCTTCTAAAGGATAAACTTCAACTAACGCCTAACAAATGCAGGGTTTATAACGTTAGGAACAAATTTAACCTTTTTTAAAAATTGTTAAATCACATGTTGAATTGAAAGTTTTACTTGTATGTATTTTTCACCTACTGCGCCATCATTAGGAATTGAGAAAACTGCAGTTTTGTTGCAAACCACTTGGTTAATAGGAATCCTTACTTTTCAGGTTGAACTGGACTAGTTTGCAAACTGGGTCTGAAATGCCAAAGAAAGTAGAACTGGTAGCCAAACAAAATGAA
The DNA here is from genome assembly GCA_903067075.1 of Micropoecilia bifurca. Taxonomy (NCBI): domain Eukaryota; kingdom Metazoa; phylum Chordata; class Actinopteri; order Cyprinodontiformes; family Poeciliidae; genus Micropoecilia; species Micropoecilia bifurca. Next base: position 53,431 of record CAEGAF010079522.1, on the reverse strand, counting down.
GGCAACATTTGTTGTGAAATCTTTAAAGCAGGTTTCAGAAACTTTGCTTTAAAGAGTCAATTCCTTATTTGTCAAGACCAAAATTTGTAGATTAAAACAGCTAATGAACCAAATCCACAGTGTGAAAAAGCAATGTTATCACTATTATATTGTATTGACATGTAAATCATCATAATAATAAAAACAAAAAACCTAAGATGAATGTGAAAGAATCCTGACTCATTGGTCATAATTAATAAATTTGCTAATGAAATATTGTTAATCAGTGGCAATAATGAGCAGCGCAGCTCCTATTGGTGTAAGTCCATGTATTTGCCTGAGCTGTAGGTCAGCTTTGTCCTGTACCTTTAACGAGGTGATGTCCCCCTCTTGTGTTTCAGGGCTTTATCTCAGCGTGGAGGACTTCCTGTCCTGGAGCATCTCAACTTGTCTGGCTGCCTCTTCATCACTGAGGTGGGGCTGCAGGAGCTGGTGTCAGCCTGTCCTTCCCTCAATGATGAACACTTCTATTACTGCGACAACATTAACGGTAACACAAGCCAACGTGCCACAGGTTGTTTTACACGCTGCCTCCCACAAAGTCCTTCATGTCTGTATGATCTAGGAAGTGCCTTGATGAAGACCTTTGTCTCTGTTAAAGTGTAGTATTTTTTTATGATGACTGTAAATGATTTGCCAGTAGACCTAGAACACTATGCAGTAGCTCTTACACAGGTAAGTATGAATTATGCTAGTATCAGCCACACAGGCCTCCTGTCATGAGATGAGATGTTACAAGTTCAAAGTGTATATTAGTGATGCAAGTCATCCATTAATGACTTAATCTACAGCTGATCTAATCAATAGACCAACAATTAATTGATATGTAGCCATTTCCTTCAAAACCTGAGTTTTCCCTTGTCAAGAAGGTTGATCGTCTTTCCATAACATCATAAAGGGCCAAGTTTTTCATAATATACCAACCACCCCAAACTCCCCCAAAATAAAGCCAAACTAAATGTAACAAAATAGGCACAACAGTGTATTGGTGTCATTGTAGATGGGGGAAAAAAATAGGAGTAAATTTACACCCAAAATTCTTGACATTTTGAAATTAATCTCAGACATTTTCTAGAAAGGTGAGCCAGTCTCACATTCATTGTGTCACAGTATTTGCTGCTTCTTGTCCTGATGTGTCTATCAGTAAGTAATGGACATGTGACTGTTCTCTGCAGGTCCTCATGCAGACACAGCCAGCGGTTGCCAGAACCTGCAGTGTGGTTTCCGGGCCTGTTGTCGCTCTGGAGAGTGACTCCCTCCTACCAACGCTCCCCTAAAAACCTCATGTCTCCCTATTGTTGCACTTTATCCTGGGAAATACCATTTGCTGTATTTTGTCACTTAAAAAGTGTTTCTTGATGAAACTGTAATTTTTGCTCCCGCTGTTTCCCTACTTATTTAGTGGAGATAACCGTTTAGAAAGAAGAAATAAATAACGGGACAAAAATGTACTTGTTGGTTCCTTTGGCTTTGGAAAAGTGAGACAGAAAATTTTTACACAATTGTTTTTGTTTTTTTGTAGATAGAAACTGACTGTTCCCTAATGTTTGTGCATACAACTTTTACCAACCATCACCCTTTATCCATCCTTTTGCAGTTGATGCTGGTGCAGAACATGTTTACGTTACAGAGAACCTGAGTTCTGACATTTTTCAGAATCAGAAACCTCCTGAATTGATCTACAGGATAAACACAAAAAGTATGATTTTTGGATGCAAAGACATAGGAACAGGCACATGATGTTGCCACATGTTTTGGTTTTGGTTATGATCTTTACCATTCTGCCCTTTTAGCTTTCCTGTAAAGGCTTTTGCTCTTTTTTCCCGTTTCTTTATGCACTCCAGTGGATGAAAAAGAACAAATGTTAATATGAGACGATCTGCGCCATGTTGGAGCCTCTGTTGTGTACATAACTGCTTTATCATTCTGCAGCAGGATTTACTTTCTGGTTCTACAGTCTTGCATGAGATTTGTTGAAATTGTCAACTAGTAATAAAAGTTTAGGCACTGCAGTCTACCTTTGTGTGTTCAAAAATACATTTTATTTTTAAATGTGTTTCCCTACTGCGTATTATCTGTAGTGCTCCTTTTTACTGCTATTCCAATTCAAGGCATATAAATATTTCTAAGCATTATACACCAGATATTTATACCATTTTGACAGATGCACAATAATTAGGTAAAAAGTCATACATTTTCTTAAAACCAAAAAAAAAAACCAGTGAAGCGAGTTCATTGTCCAGTTTTTGTCATGTGCGGACCAGTGAGGCCAGGTACACCCACACCGACAGCACGTTGTTGGGATAAGGTTGTATGTACACGGCCAGCGCAAACTCCACATTGGATGAGTGAATATTGTGAACCCCAGTGCTGTGAACTGCCTCTACGATTGGTCCGACCTCAGAAAACGGCAGATGGAGGGGAAATCCTGAGATCTGAAAAGATGGGGAGCCGCAGTCAGTTTTGGATAACTTTCTCCAAATAAAGTGACATCTGCTGCCAGTTTCCACAGAGAACATTGAAGATATGGCACACTGTCCTTTTATGGAAACTGATCAGGACTGAAGGGTCCCAAAGTTTTCCAACTCACCCTGTAGTCTCCGAGGAGGTTCTGCAGCTCGACACGGTGACCCTCCGCTACATCCTGACCACGGCTCTGCTCAAGTTTGGGCAGGAACTGTTTCAGGGTGGTGTTGCAGTACCGGTTCCAGCGAGTTGGGTGACGAGGGCGCCACTCCATAATCTTCTCCTTTAGTATCTTCTCAACTCTATCCAGAATTAAATGTTAAAGTTTAATTTAAAAAATAAAGTGTTGTATAGTTGATCACTCTGGATCAGTACAGCGATAACATAGAGCTTCATTTATTCCAGTAACTCACCTGTCCTGAAGCTCAGCTGCAGCTGCTTTGTCTGTTTGGCGGTATGCTAACTCCTCTGGCTGTGAGAGGAAAAGCAGTTGGTGTGAACAAGGTATCTGCAGGTTTTAGCAAATCAGAATTTAAGACCATTTTCATTTCAGCTTGGATTAAATTTAAGACCAAAGAAACTAAACACAGAGTGACTGGGGGATGATGCTGGGAACAAGTGAGCCAGCGGCAAAAACAAAGATCGTCTATCCAACCGGTTGTACATTTGCACTTAGCCTTTATAGATAACTAGATGCTAACAAGGGTATTTTAACAGCTAACTACCAACCATCTTTAATCAGAATACTGAAGATGCTTGTGCAAGACTTGAAAGTTTTGCTTGAGAGAAAAGTCCTGCAAGTCAAAAAACGACTACCTGAATCGTTTTGCTAGAACAAAATGTAACACTTGTAATTAATGTATTTGAGGTCAGCACACTATTTTCTCAATGAATTTAAAACATTTTAGGGATGCATGGGCACTCTAGAGAAAATGAAAATATAGATGTATATACACAAGGTTTTACCTGTACACTGGACAGCCCCGGGTGGCAGAAGTAGCGGGAGAAAAACGGTTTCCACATTTTGGCCTTGGTGATGTCAAAGTTAGTGTGCAGCGGTGAAGGATTTTCCTGAATGTTGAACCAAACCTAAGCAGCAAGTACCCCAAGAATCTTGTTATAGAGGAAGGAGACATCAACAAAGACTGTATCATGTCACACATAACTGCTCATTTTTCACTCACGTTGTCAGAATTAACCAAGCAGCCAACGGTTTGCAGAGGGCAGAAAGTGTCGCCCTTCTCATAGAACTGCCCGCTGCTTGGGTTCCAGATGAAGTAGCCACTCTGCTCATGGGTCAGAACATAAGCTGTTGGTCCCTGTGAAAAAGCCACACGTCTGAAAGGTGCTGCCAAACAGTTCTCTCTCTGCTCTGGGAGGTTTTGAAATGGCTCATTTTCCAGAAACCAAAAAAAATAAATAAAATAAAACGTGTGTGTTTTCTTTTTTAAGCACTTGAGCTGTTTTTAGAAACAGATGAGACCCAAATGGAAGAATAAAAACATGAAAAAAGTGAGTTTTGAATAATAGATTACCCTTTATATTTTATATTTGATCAACTTTAAACTTGGCAAAAAAAACCCAAGAAAACATGGCACTTGTGGTTACTTCTCCAATTAATCTATCATTTCAGGTGTGTGACCATGTACCACTCTTTCCATTTTAACTAAAGCCCAATAAAATATATGTAGCAAAATACTACAAATACAACTTCAAGTTGTATTTAACAAGGTTCAGGTTTAACAAGTAACGCTCACCTACCTCTGGTATGGCTGTGCCAATTATGAGCCACGCTTTCTTTCCCAAAAACAGGAAGTAGTTGCACAGCAACACAGCGTGTTCCTGCTCATCTCCTGCCAGTAGAGTCAGGAATTGCTGAGAACAAACAGAAGATACATGTGTAAGTACAGCGTTCGTACCGTTTCCACATCTTAGAGAAGTTTCACTCACGTCACATGTGCTCAATAAGTCGCAGGTTGCAGAGAAGGTAACCTGATCTGGCAAAGAAGGGATCAGGGCGACATATCGGGCAACGAGGCTCTGCGAGGGGACAGAAGGGGCATGAGGTCAGCCGGTTCGCTAAAAGTGAAACCTGGCATCGCTCAGCGCTCAACATGATGGCACCGACCGTGGCTTCCTGAGGGTTGTTAGGAAACGCATCCAGGAACTCCTGTGGGGGATTGAGTGGTCGGATGTAACGGGTGATGAAGGTGGTCTTTCCGCTGAGGTCGATGACCGTGGTGATGCAGGGTCGGTCCGGATAGCCTCCGGCTGCGTGTTTCTCAAACCTCTCTGAAGCCTGCAGTAAGCGCTCATCCTCCTGGCTGTTGAACTAAAGTCACTTCAGATTAACACCGAGTGTTTTTCTGCAAACATTTTAACCTGACGCACAAGTCTGCACAAATGATGATAAAATAGGGTAAAAGAAAACAATAGAACGGTACCTCTGCTTCCTTTCCCTACGGCACGAAGAGCAAAACATAAAGGAAGATAAGGACAAATTACTGAAGTGATATGACACCACCTACTTTTAACTAAACAGTTTGAAACTAGGAGAAAAAGGAACAAAACTCCTAATAAATACATACAAAGGAAAGACATATATTATATATATATATATATATATATATATATATATATAATGTAAATATACAATGAAAGGTTTTTATAACCTTGAATCTTTTCAAACTGACATTACAAACACAATGTAACTATGTTGCATTTTAACCAACATAAAGTAGAATATAAATGTGAGGTGGAAAGAAAATACATCATATATATATATATTTTAAAGTGTAGCCTGTATTTACATTCAGTCAAATTTACAGTTAACCTTAAATTTAAAAAAAAAAAAGCACAACTGAGTGGGTGGTCAGATATGGACCTGAAGTTTAATCGCGATGTTTTGTCTTTTATACTGTGACAACAACAAACTGAACTATTTATTATCTTTTATGGCAGTGATGGCATAACACAGCCATATATTTATATTTATTTATATAAATGAAACAGCATAATGGCATCACAAGCACAATTTGCAATACACTCAGTCATATTTTCAAATTAATCTTTATCAATACTATCACCGTACAAACAGTGGAGAAAATAGTAAAACTAACAACTCTAAAAATACGGACAGTTTCAGGGGACTTTAAACGTTAATTGTAATTTATTGTGACAAAGATGAATCGGAATCCTTAACATATGAGGAAATTTAACAAAATAAATGTCCATCCCTACAACTCAATGCCATTAGAAGCCAGCTTTTGTTGAGGCAAGTATTTCAGGTCAGGGATAAAGTTAAAAGCAGGTTTTTGGTGAAACGATATCTCAGGCTTTGAACTCCTCACAGATCACCGTAATCTACTGTGATCTACTGTAATCTACTTCTCCTCTTCCACAAGATAAAAACTGAGATAAAATACTTTGAAGCTTGTGATTGTAATCAGATAAAAACTGGAAAAAGTTCAAGGGGTATAAATACTTTGCAAATTAGTCTAAACTTGAACCAAAAGAAGTTGAAAACAGCGATGCGGACATGGACACTAAACAACAACAGTCTGTGAGACTGGGTCACCTTCTCTCTGACGGACTCTCCAGGAACCAGCTGAGGTTCTACAGTGATGAAGAGCCGTATGAACGTCCCGCCCTGCGTGCTCCGCCACTGATCATAAACACTGGTGCTGCCGAGCTCCCTGCTGTATCCCAGCAGGACGGCCGGCGTGTTCACTTTGAACGCACCGTCGATCTGCAGGGCAAAGCGACAAATGAAACGGTCGTTTGGGGAAATGTCTGCTTGTGGAGCCTTTACCTTTGACTGAGAGTAAATGGTGCTGAAGGGGATCTTGACGGAGCCCAGCCAGTGCTTCTCTATCTGCGTGTGGATGGACGTCGCCCTCGATTTGTCGCCCTGCGCGACAAAGTTATAACAACAAAGTCACAGTTGTTATAACTTGAAGCGGCCGTTTCGGACATGATGTGTGACTTCAATCGTAGACGGATCTTTACCGGTCCGGTTTCATAGAGCACTTCGTCAAATATGTTGATAAAGACTTCATCTCTGACAGACTGCAAACTCCCAGTGCTGTAGCCTCCATTCGGAGCACTGAGGAGAAGACACCCACTTACTGCTTGACTGACTAGTTAGCGGTAAAGGAATGTCTCAGGATTCAGGAAATCATAATGTAAACACAAAATGAATTTTAATATATGCAGTTGGACCTTCCTATAAAATACATTGAATGTTATGGGAACAAGACAAAAATCTGTCCCAGCTGAGTCAAACTGGATGGCTGTATTCCAGATTTATGTTTTAACTTAATAAAATAAAACCTTATAATAAATCATGAGAAGCACAAAGTCTGCAGTTGGTTACTTAAATGGCAGCTGCAGCTCCTCATTCCAGCTTGGATTTGGTCCGTCAGCTGTGGTTGTTTGGAGCACAGTGCGCTGGAAGGACACTTCCACAAACGGCCTTACTTGTACCTGTATCACACAGAGTGTACAAACTTAATATGTACATACTATAGGTCACAGTGTTCGGGTTGGGGCGTCCTGTACCTGGCTGAGGTACCAATCACTGCCCTGGATGGCACTCTGAGAAGACTGTCCCGGTTTACTGGAAAGCACAAAGTGGGACAGTGTCAGGCATCGAAAACTCCACAATCCAAATACAAGTTCGACAAAACGTCTTCTTGATTATTAAAAGAAAAGGTGCCGGTGCTCACCTGGTCTGGGGTTTGCGGATCGGGATGTTGTGGGCCCGGATGACGTTAACGAGCAGCTTGATGTCTCCGTCCGACAGATTCTGCGCTGTGATTTTTTTCCTTTCTTTCCTTTGAGGTTTCAGTGGCCGTTTGGATTCAGCCAGCTTGAACAGGTTAATTCCCAGAATGCTGTTGGCAGCAAGAGACAAGACGTATGAAAACCAGATGTTTAAACTATCTTATGCAAGAGAATAAAAATGGATGAGTGGGATTGTTGGCTGCTAACACCTATTGCACCAAGGAGACAGGCAGAGACTCCTGAGGTGAAAACCTAAGGTTCTCTATTGGTTCAAACTTAAATTGTACCTTTACTAGAGTGTGGCGTAACATATGCTGGGGTTTAATTGTTGACATTTTAAACAAGGACGTTAAAACAAACATTTTGCTGCAGATACAAATGACTTCAAAAAGGGTTCATGTATTAGTTACCTCATTATGGTAGCAGTAATAGGACACAACTGTTATGACTTATGAATTTTGGCTTGTATAAAATATTAGAAAGGAGCAGCATCACACACAAATGCCATAAGATGATGTTTGCCAATGTTTCAGCGCCAATTGTTACATTTTTGCACCATTTAACTGAGGTCATTTTGCATAATCTTTTTCCAAAACCGTTAGAAAAATCTGAAAGTTTACAAAAGGACTGAACTCTGCCAGTGGTCTACAGGCACTAGAGCTTTGGTACCTGCGTTTGGAGCTAAAAAGCACACAAAGACAGGGGAGAGTGGGGGGGGGGGGGAGGCTAAAAGAAAAGCATTCCAAACATACCCTGAACCTGCACCACTGTCAAAATGAAGTGCAAGTGAATAGCATAAACATAGAAAACACATTTTAAACATCCAGTCGCAGATATGAAAAGAACAGCAAACATATCAATGATGCACTATTCTGCATATATGTTATATATTGTACAAAGCAATTTTGTTGGGATATGTGTAAAAAGTCATGAAGTAAAGTCATCTTTTTTTGCAGTAGTAGAGAAGGCAAAAAAAAACAATGTAAAGAGATATTTAAAATATTTGGACAAAATCAATAATGGAACAAAATATGGTAAACTAAAATATGAGAAAACTTTATATTTTGAAATGTGTCTCTTACACACACACTAAACATCTGACTGATCAGAAAAAGTAAAAATAAATAAATAAAAAATTGTAAAAAATGTTGCCATGTTTTCTGACATTTTTGATCATTCTACAACTACCAGAGAAGTTTGGTTTGAATTAATGTCAGACAGTGAGAAAAAAAAAGATAGATGTCTTTTTATTATCTTCAAATGTCTGGTCTCAGCTATAAATGATGCTTTCCAAATTTATGCTTACAATCAAGGGATTACACTTTATTACCAAACTGCAGTTTGAATACCAAGCACTTTGAAGGGCTTTATAGAGAAGCCATGAACTTCCCAAACCTTGAAAACACCTAATTGATATTCAAGCATTTTCAAAATTTTCAAGCACCCATACAAACACTGTAAAAAAATGTAGCCCCTGTGTATTTTCTTTATTGCCTGTGAGCCAAAAGGTCAGGGATTACTGGTTAAACCTTTCTAGAAAAAGAGAAATGTATGAATAAAAAAAGCTTCAGTTACATTAATTTTAAAGGGAATATCAATTGTGTCAATACCTGAGTTTGCAAAAAAACATTTCTCAATCCACCCTATAAATTAAAGGTTTTCTAGATTTTTTTAGAGCGACTGGAATGAAAAATGGACTTAACCCCCAAAATAAGTTAATTTGGGGGTTTTTTATGCATACTTATAAAGTTTTGTATAAATCTCATTTCTAAGACTGTCAAAATAATTGTTTGGATTGGCATTTCGCGGAAGCAACAATTTAATCTCCCTTCTTAGAACATTCTTAGAATAAGCAATAAAAAAGAGAGTGAAGTTTGCAAGAGGAGAGGCAAAATGTCTGGTTTAATATTCACCCAATGCTTGGTATCTCTTCTTCAATCACCAGGTCAGACAGCTGGTAGTGATGTTTGGTGAAAATAAGTCTGTTGATGACCGATTCTCGTATCTGTGAAGCAACGGCAGCAGCAACACGGCTCGTTCAGCGGCACAGAAAACAAAGGTAGATCTCAGTTTCCACATTAAAAAAAAAAGCACTTAGACACCTGATGAAGGTATTTGGCCACAACGGCTCTGTGAGGGTTCAGATGTTGCCTGGTGTCAACCGTCTCCCCCTCTTTCAATCTTTTTTCATAATCCTAAACTCGTTCAAACCAAAGCGAAAGAAGAATGGTTATTACAGCTCGCATATCGTGTGAGAATCCTTTTCACAATATTCCACGACGGAGTACGGCATCGGAAGGCTGACCTGGAAGACCTTGTCAGAGACCTCCCTCTCCAGAAGAGGAACGAATTTGCAATTGCGAAACTCGGGCACCTCCTGGTTCCTCAGCCTGAGCAGGCGGAACCTCTTGGACCTCTCCATCTCCTCATCGCTTACAAAGTTGAACTCCTCCTGCAGGTGTTCCAGGCGGAAGTAGTCGGGAGTGGTCACCTCGCCACTGCTCGCCACCTGTGAAGACACGGCGGCTGCTCTTATCTGGGGGTTTGACTTTATCCTGGGGAAATCCAGGAAGACAATCTTGTGTGTTACGCACTTTGAGCAGGTGCATGATGGAGGTGTTCTTGGGATCGTTGGGGTCCAGTCGCGACTGCACGGCCCACTCACCGATCTTTTTCATGTCATACAATCCAGACGCCCCGATGTACGAGACGGCATCCAGATGGCCTAGACCTCTAAGACGCAGAAATACACAATTATTGATGTATGGGAAAACGTCTAGGGGTGATATTTTTTCTGTCTAGGAGTGAAATGTGAGGTGTGATTATGGAATTTCACTAGTTTTGTTTGCAGGGTGTGCAGGCTGTATGGTTTCTTGCCCAACTCAACATCTGAGCTGTTTATTTTTTTGGTGCTGTTTCAACAAATTTTGAAACGGCACAACATTGAAGGTGGTTTTGGATTAGGCTGCGTGGTAAAAGAACATTTCACAAGTTTGCTGGCATCAGGACCAACAAAATCTCCTTTTTTAAATAGATCAATAATACAGACTTATTAAATGAGAGATGGATTATCCTTTACTAAATGCAGAGTGATGATGCTTTGGAAGATTGACTGGTAGAACAAGCAGTGGCACTCCAAACGGGGGCCAAGGGGAGGCAATGGCCCCCTCTTGCCAAGTTCATGTAATAGAAAAGCTTACAGGGCCATCTTCTTCAGTGAAGATGTACACGTAAAGTCCAATAAATAAATAAAATTATATGTGAGTATTTTTTTTTTAGTTGTACTCACCTAAATTTTTTCTGGCCTTTCCTTGCCCCCCCTATAAAACATTTTCTGAGGGTGCCACAGGTCATAGAGGATCTATAAACTCTTTAGTTCTTCTCTCAGTTTTCTACGCATTTAACATGTTTACAGAACTTTATGAGGAGTTTCTCTGCAAAAATAATAAGATTTTACTAATATTCTGGAAGCATTTGCTACACGTACAAATGCGAACAAATGTATTTGTCCTCGCCTAAGCAGACACGTTTTCATTATCCGTGTAGTAGGAATTCAACCTCACACCATCTGAGCAGCTCTTCGATCTGCGGTGTTGGTTTCATGGGCGCCAGGTCAGGAGTCGCTTTGTTTACGATGCAAATCGACCATCGTCCCCCTGAGACAGCGAGTACCTGTGTGTGCTACCAGGATGCTGAGAAAGAGGCGGTGCGAGCGGGACGCCTTCTTCCCCGATGCCCCATGACACGCAGCAAGACAGCTTCCCGGACGTCAGCAGGGTCAGCTTGTTGCTGCCATCGGACTCAAAGGAGAGCGGCACATCTGAGGACACGGACAAAGAAAGAGGGTCAGTGAGGATGAACCGGCTCTCCTTCATGCCTTTGAGGTTTTGCTCCTGATGAATCGAGAATTTCTTTGCATTCTTTTTAAACGGCCAAGTTTTATTTTCATTTTAACTCGCTTTTATTTCTACTTTCACATCTGATTATCACTATGTTAGTGTATGGTAACAGCTGTGGTTGACATAGAACTTCACAAGATTAACAGAAAACTAAATCACAAAAAGACATTTTTCATATTTTTCATATCTCGTTTCAACTAGAGCAGAGAAGTCTAAATTTCAGGATTTGTACACTTTCAAACTTCTACAGCACCACACTTGAGCTAAAGAATGAACTGCAGAAGACAGTTTTATATCATTAATAATATTGTGGATTTGTATTCTTATTTTTTTGTTTTGAAATCCTACACATGTGACTGATCTGAAATAGTTACAAAAAAATCTAAAAAAGAGTTTTCTGGCATTTAGCAAATAGAAATCATATTTGGAAATTCTAAGTGAACTAAAGCAAGAGAAATTTGGTCTAATCTAATTTCAGAGGGTGAGGAAAAACATGTGCCTGGTGTTTTCATGTCTTTACATATCTCGTTTCAACTGTAAACAAAGTTTTCCGAAACGTTTTTACTAAACTGTGCAGTTTGAATATCAAGCACTTTCCAAACCTTGAAAACATTTAATTGCAAGCATTTTCAAGGATTTCAAGCACCCGTATGAATCATGATATTTGGGGCAGAAAAAAAGAGAAATTATGAGTGACTTGAGTTGAGACTTTTGCATTTTTAGTCGAAGGTAGAGTGAGCTGGAAAAAAAAACAAGTACCACTTCCAACTCCCTCGTGATCAAACATCACGTGCTGGTTGCTGCTGAACTCGATTTCCTCTATAGGGGCTCTGCCTGTAACGACGGAAGGGTCGGGTACAGGAACAAACACCTGAGCCAGCAGGGAGTATGATGACCCAATCTCCTCAAACACCTGCTCACACACAAACACAACCGGGTAGAACAGAAAGACTACAGCGAGTAAGTGAACCCAAATATGCAGGAACGGGCAGAAGAGATTTACTGTACCTGCAGATTAATGCTTTGTGGACAGTTGAGCACCTTCAGATTGAAAATTTGTCCAAAGTGAACCCTGAAGTCAGTGCTCAGGGACTGACTGTCTGTTCTGGAAACTTCCTTGTAGTTGTAAAGGATCTTGATGAAAAGAGAGCGTCTCGAAACATCTTCCCTGCGAGCTACTTCAGCCCTGAAAGACGATGCAAAACCTCTCAGTGTGGAGAACAATAACAGGGTTGATGGAGGTTTCGCCAACTCAAATTTAAGACAATTTCTAAACATAAGGCTCCCACTGGTATTTAGACACAAAGGGAGGAAATATAAATGACGCTGTTATCGTGTTCAGAGCGTAACAGCGGCAACCGTTGCTAAGACGGTTGTGTATATTCGCTGTGTAGTAGCGATACTTCTTCTAATTGAGTTATTTTGTGTTGCAGGTAAGTTGGTGATGTTCATAATATATTCTATGGTAAGTTATTGGGTTCTGTTAAGTGTCAATTATCACACTGAGTTCCGTATTAGTATTGCTTCCGTTGTAAGTTAGTTTTACTTTGTGAACCACAATTTTTTTGACGAATCTAAGACATTTAAAGGCCTTCGTTTTAGATGCATGAATGTAAGACTTTTTAAGGATACGTGGACACCCAATATACACCATTTGTCAAATATTCTGGCATCAGAAGGATTTGTTAGCTGCTACTTGAAGGTACCTACCTGGGACAGAGATCGCTGGCCGTGATGCCTCCGGATGTACACAGCTCCGGGACCAGAATGGCCTCTCCTGGTTTCCTACGTATCCTGGAGGCTTTTTCTCTCACCCACTGCTCCAGGGACTCAATGTCCGGCCTTTCTGGAACCTCCGGTTTCACGGGGTCTTCCTCAAATGGATCATCTGACTCAGTCTGATCCTGTTCTGCTTCTTCTTCTTCTTCTTGTTCTTCTTCTTCCGTGTCGTCCTGTGTTTGGCCCTTCTTTTTCTTTTTCTTCTTTTTCCGCTTGGCTTTCTACAAACAGTGAATATGAGAACAGGTGCTTGAAAATGAATGTGAGGCTGACGAAGTAAACAGGCTGCACTATGACTGGTAGGCACCTTCTTCTTCCTCCAGAGTTTCCAATCTTCCAATTGCTTGTTGTACTCTGCTAGCTTCTTTTGGTACTGTTCTTCACTTTCTGCTTCCAGCTCCAAAACCTCTTTCAGAATTTCGCCTTCATACTCCCACTCGTCCAAAGCCCGATCTACGTTCTCCCTGAAGCAGTGACATAAAAAAAAGGAAATGTGACACAAAGGAACACAAAGCTCTGATAAGAAGCGGATAAGTACAAGCAGTTGTATTTGCATTTGCTCATGTTATGATCACAAACTGTAATGAATTTTATTCGGATCTTATTAGAACAACACAAAGTAAAATGAAAATGATGCATAAAATTAGAAAAACATATAAAAATTTGAAAAGTGGATTCTTTTACTAATAAGGTGGATTCTGAAGGTAACTTGTTACAATGGGTTGTATTTTGTGCCATATCTTTTTATTTATAAAATTAGGGTGTCTGCGCATTCTTAAAAAGTCTTAAATGCAGTTAAAATTATACTACCTAAAATTAGTTCAAAGGCATTATTATTCTTGGTTGTTTTTTCCTTATGGTATGTCATGCAGACATCTTGAAATTTGTGACTTGAGGTGGTTGAAGCTATCGATAACTAGTTGCTAACATACCCTTGCTACCTAGCTAGCTAGCCTTTCTGTGTCTATCATGGGTAATTGCAAAGTTTTGGGCAGTTAGCAGGACAACAATCATTATTGCCACATCTAGCAAGGCTAAATGTATTCTCTGAAAAAAATAGACAAAAAACTTTTAAGCTTGGCAGTACACAGGTCAAGGCTGTAGAAATCCATATGCAGTGTAATACACCAGTTTTTTCAGGTCTTAAATTTCATTCAAGGTGGCATTAAAAATGTCTTAAAAGCCTTAAAATTCTATGTCCTGAAACATCTAGAAACCCTGAAAATGTTCAAAACCATGTGTCATTTCCCTTCCACCTCACGGTTATCCTGTTGGTCTTTCATATAAAATCCATTGAGGTTTGCGGTTATAATGAGGATCATTTTCACAGTGAACCAACATCAGGCAGAAATTTAAAGATTAACTAGAGATGTTTCTGTTGAGAAGTCTATGAATTAAGTACCTTCTGAGAAAAAGCTTAAAAGGTGTATTGGTATACTTCTGAAACTCTCTCAGGGACTTGATCTCCTTCCACACTTTAATGATGCTCCTCAGCAGAGTCCTGTCTTTCTCCTGCTCCAAGTCGCGGAGCTGCCGAGTGCTCCTGTTGTGGACACATAGGAAAACTGGTTCATTACGTATCCAGCACTGTTGTGCCTGCTACCGAACAGAGACCTCACCTCACTTCTAGACTGTACTCAGAAATCCTGTGCTGCAAGGCCTCAGAGGAGCCCTGCTCACCGTGGATCCTCATCATGTTCCGCAGAGCTTTCCTCAGGCCGTTCAACTGCAGCAGAACGAATACAAAAAGATACCAGACACTATAAATACTGCAACAAAGCATCTTGGAACACTAGAAGCAGAATCGGGCTGGTGCGAGGACTGCTTTAATCCACTAGAGTTCACCTTCTCGGTAAGGTGCCCTGTGAGATTATTCTGTTGCCTGCTGAGGTACTGATCGTACAGCTGAGCCAGCCGCGATGCCAGGACATGTTCACGACTAAAGAGAGGATGATGGGAGAAGATCAGCCCGGAGACATCAACGTCAAGCTGGTAGTCTCCCTCGGTGTCCATGGCACCAGCAATGTACAGATTTGCATACTGGGACTTCATAGCCTAGGACAAAAATAAAAGACACAATTACCCATCATCCACTGTCCTGAAGGATGTGTGTTTGGTTTATGCACAATTGTTTTGTGAACATTTCATAGATAGATCTAAGTTAGTTCAGAACATCTTTTGTGCAATTTATGAGCACAGATATCAATATCACAGCCTTCGGATCCTGCTGGTTTACAACTTGCAGCCTTCACTAGCAGAGGGATTTCTCCTGGATAATTTACCACAGTGATAACGTCTGTGTTGCAGGACTCATGTATGAGTCCAAATGCATTCAGTTGAATTTAGTTAAGGCAAAAATACAGCATAGGAAAATTCTATACTTTGACTAGAATGTTTTTTGAAAAAGTTGCCACAAAATAACAGGCAACAACAGTCACAAAAAAAAAACATCCCAACATCCTGGAAAAACTATAAAAATGCTAGCAAAGTCGCTCACCATGCTCAGCATTGTTACTATCAACATCAGGTTCTGCTGATCAACATATTTCTTGGATGGATGGATTGGCTGTGAAGGAGTGTCTGACCTTCCTGTATACAGTTTGCAGAGCAGGATCCAGCTCTTCGTCCATGTGGAAAAGAGGTGGCCTGGTGGACGATTCCTTTATGGGGTCAGGCAGAGCAAGAATCTTCCCATCGTCTCCAAACCATTTGCTTCCCTTTGAGGAAAGTAAAAAAAAAAAAAGACAAGCATAAATCTAAACTTGAACACAGTTCTTTATACAGTTTAGTAGATCAGCTGACGATACCTCAGGCATTTTCAAAATGCGATTCTCCGAAATGTTTTCGTTGGTCAAAGACACGGCAGGCCGTTGGCCCACGTAGAGGCCCTCGTCCTCCAGAAAGCGGGGCTTCGTGTTTTCAGGCAGCTTGACGGAGGCTGGGACTGTAAAGATTTTTGCACAATTCCAGTCAGACCAACACTTGTGAGTCGAAGGGCTAACTGCTAAAACGTGCGTTACCTGTTCGAAAACTCGGAGTAAACAGGAGTTCGCGATCTCGTTGGACGCGCTTTTTGAGACCAACGTACTCGGCTTTCCTCACTTCCACAAAGTCCTGAGGCGAATGGTCAATGACGAATAAGTTGTCTTCATTTCGCACCAGGGGAGCTTCTTCACTCTTAGGCAAGGTGTAAAACAAGAGTCAGTCACTCACTACTTTCCAGCGTAATGCAGTGCTTTGATATTTCTTAAAAATTTCCACAGTTTTCGAAGCTATATTCATAAAATTAATTTTTTTTTGGGTGGTGCCATTTTGTGTTTCTGTTCATAATGTCGGACTGCCTGTCACAGTAACAAATATTACTGGATGGTAGATTATCCCTGCATTTATTTTGATAATTACAGGGATGATTATTGAAAATGGTTGCATTTTGAGATAATTTTCAAGTAATGATAATGGCGTCTCAACGACTAATGGACTTAAAAATGAACAACACAGCCAAAAACAATAAATGAAAACAAAATAATAAAAAAAAACACACAAACCCAAACCATAAATAAATTGATTACGAAGTCTGTGTTAACAAAATTGCCCTTTAGAAACATATTTCAAAATAATTTTAATTCATCATCCGATTAATTGATTAATTTCTTACTGCGACAGACTTAGTTGCACAGTTACGAATAAAAAGAAAAACAGTAGGCTTCCATCTGTCTCAGTCTCTGTTTTTCACTGGCTGCCTGAAACGTGTTAAAGGTAGAGGCGGTTATCAGTTCAGCCTGCATCCAGATCGGCCCTTACAAAACTCAAACATGTTGGTTTGAGTCTGACTGAGATCCTGTTCAGTCCCCTCACACACTTACACAATCCAGTCTTCACCCCATCTCACACCAAATGTTACCTGGAACTCATTTTGGTCTTGATTATCTTCCTCTGCTTCATCCTCCTCCTCCTCCTCCTCAGCTTCCTCTTGTCCGTTTTCATCTCTGTCGTCCTCCTCAACTCCGTCTCTCTGTTTTTGTCTCTTCCCGCTCTTACTCTCTGGCTCACTTGGCCGGTCAGGTTCATAGTTAAATGTAAAGAAATTGTATGCTTCTTCAGTAGTTGGGAAGTCTTTTTCAACCTTGGTTTAGAAAGATAAAAAAAAAACAAAGCAGCATGTGAACAGAAATATTAGTTATTAGAGAAATATTAACGTCAGTATGCAGCTTACTCTTTTAGCCGGCTCTCGAAACTTGACTCTGGCCTGAAGGGTCAGGGGGTCATCTTGTCTTCCTGAACTCACTGGAACAGCCTAGTAAACACTGGAAAGTTACTTCTACTGCTGTACTTTATTACACATGCTCAGGTGTCTTTCAAATCACCTCTCTATCGAATCTCGTTATGGTGTCTCTGTCTTTGAGCCGCTGGAGTCGACTGACCGGCTCACTAGAATCATTTGAGGTTTCCTGTTGCTGAAGGCTCTCTCCTTTAGACTGCAACACAGCGTACATACAGTGGCACTCAGACTGACAGGCATATGAGTGGTGATAGTCTTACTTGTATAAAAAGGGAAAAAGAGAAACTGAAATTTACCCTTGCTGCTCTCAGCTTCTCTTGCAAGTGGCGTGTCACAAAGGTGTCTAAATGCAGAGAGCTGGAGGGCTGCTCAGATTTTACAGAGACGCCTACAAGAAACAGGAGTCAGGACAATGTGACACTATAAATAAAGTAAGCGACAGATTGTAAACGTATTGTTCAAATTAACATTAGACTGTATAGAAAGTCTTGCAAAAATGTAGACCTGCCTTAACTATTTCAACTTTTGTCACATTATATCCACAATCACCAATTTATGATTATTATTTTTTTAATTTTAGGAATAGGCGAACACAAAGTTATGTATAACTTAAAAAAAATGCATAAATGATTTTCAAACTTTTTTCCTTTTCAAGAAAAATTAATACCTGGAAAGCTCTGGTATGCATTTGTGTTCATCTGTTTCCCCCCCCCCCCATCCTATAAAAAGTAGCTACGCTCTGTCGGACTGGATTTCCAGATTTTCAAATGACGGTTTAGGCAATGGTAGTGGATTTTTATATTTACAAATGGTTAAAAAAAATCAATATATTGGCTGCTGGTGTAACTTCTGTTGTCATTGTTCCCCTGTTTAATTTGCTGAGAAGCAAACTCAACTCACAGGGTCAGATGTTCACACTTGCCTTTTGAGTCAAAGGCTGAGAGGTTTGGAAGCTACTGATCCATGTTCTGTTCTTTCCTTATAATGGAAGTTGCAAATATTGGTTTTTGTCTGGCACACAAAAGTTTGACCACATCTCTCCTTTTCTAGCCTTCCTATCTGTGTAGTTTAGGACTCATATAAAAAATTCTTGTTCTTTAAATTTGTCTTTAATATTTTCATTTTTTATTATTTTGTTGTTATTTTATAAATATAGGGCTGCTTTATTGATGTTCTTTTAGTCTTTATTATTGGCTTATTATTGCATTATATGCCTGCTGTTTCCTTTATTCTGTGTACCGCATTTGGTCCTGTGGATGTTTAAAGAGCTCTATAAATAAAGCCAGTGTGTAATGGCACTTCACAGTTAGATACCACTTGGTGTTTGTCTGTTACAGTAGATACAAATAAAAATGCATAAAAATGTGAGGTTGTTATGTGACAAAAACGGAAAAGGTTCAAAGGCGTAGACACAAACCTCTCTGAGAACCAGTTGGAGGTCTTTTAGAAACCACAGAATCATCTGTCCTACTAGATGGTCCCTCATTGGGACTGTTGTACTGAGTGGGGGAAACTTCCCCAACATCCTCGTCCTGGACGAAAGACTGTTCCAGCAACTAATCAACAAGAGCCACCAGCGATATTAGGCATAAAGTGAGTAAAACTGACCCAACATTAAAAAAATATCCCAGACAACTGTGTTGCACCTTTGTCTTTCTCTTCTCTCTCTGGGCTCTCAGGGTTCGTCTCAGACTCTCTCCTGGGTCCTCATCGCTGCCCTCAGCTTCCTAGTGAGAGACAACCACGCAGTTTTAGAGCAGGCGGAAACACAGAGCCCACATCCACGCTGCTATTAGCCACTAAAAGCTGCAGGAAGGCTTAGGGTGAAGGGAGGTTGGTGTTGAAGAACCAGCAGCAGGAGAGCAGCAACAGCCTGAAAGCTAAGCTACAGCACACAAACCAACCTTCATTGCAGTCGGTTGGTTGTCCACATTGGACTTGGCGGACGGAACCAGAGCCTATCGAGTACAGTTAGATTTATCAGAGCGTTAGCAGCTCCTGTTTCTGTGCTGCAACATCTCCTTCCTTCCTTCGGGTCATGTTCAGGCTTGTTAAAAGTCACGCTTCATATTGGACTGACAGAATGAAGTATGAATGCACGAGCTAAATATTAAATACTCTGGTACGACGTTTAGGCTTCATTTAACCTTAGAAGTTCAATTACTTTACCTGAATGTCATCCTCGTTTTTGTTTTTTACCAAAGTATCTTGCAAGGCCTTCCCTTTTTTTCGTAGTTTCTCCCGAATATCACTAAAAATTTGTTTCAACACAGGAAATTATGTTTTATTAGTAACCAAGCGTTATAAAAGGAAATTCACAGATTTACTTGTTACCCGAGCAGTTAAACATGTTTACCTTGACGCAGCCATTTTTTTCCGTCAACATTCACTAACTTGTCATGAAAATATTACATTTATAACAGTGTAACTATGCGTACAGATGTAGCTAATCTGCTAATGTCTGGAACTCCGATAACGCTGCCTAGTAACGACGTAAACTACTTCTCAACCTACCACGAGGGACGTCGTGAATGCAACCTAATAGTCCACAGAGAAGAATTTCTATTGGTCGGATTAACTGCCAATCAAGATTCTTGCTTGAAAGCAACCCGCCCACTACGTGGCGCGAGGAGGGACAGACGTGCACATTTTTATTTTTTATTTTTACGGAACTCATGTTGCTTGTGGAGTAGTTTGTATCCCCCCTGCATCTACACTTCTGTAATAAGGAAAAATCTGACAAAATATAATTTAATAAGGCTGACAACAACAGCTTTGGTAGTAAGGCTAGACTTTATGGATGAATCCTGAAGTCTAGCCTTACTATGAAGTTGCAGCTTCATAGTTTGAGGATGTTAAATATTTCTTACTGCCTGCATATCCTCTGCATTTTATCCCAGTCATTTTCTCACCTCCATTGCTGTATATTCTGCTAAATTTAAAAACTCACAACAGGGGATCTTGTGTTTTTATTTACAAATTATTTAAATCCAGCAAAACAATGCTGAATATCAGTGTTTTACAGAGTTTGCGTACCAATCCATAATCCAAATAATTAAAGAGAGTAATGCTCACATGAAAACCTTGTTCGAAGCGATCTTAACTGGTCGCAGCGTTTATGTTCCGGGACACAGATTAAAGCCACCCCAACTGACCAGGATTAGGATTTACAGATTTGAAATTTGAATGGAGCAGACATGCAGCTTCAGCAGCTGTCTGTACATGGTGTTCAGTGTTTTTTTTAACCATCCCAAAGCAAACAGGCTTTAATCCACTGGAGATCACAGAGGACACAGGACGTGACTAACTCAAAGAACATGAATGAGTATCACAAATTGGGTTTTTACCACACCACAGAGGGTTGATCAATCGTGAATGAATGAGTGGCTTTCTGCTGATTAACCATCAGGTGTGAGTGAAGCGGTCTGCCGCAGATCACCTCCAGGTGGAACAAACCTGGCAGTAGAAGAAAAATAACCAGTACATGCAAAACAAGTTTTTTCGAAGTGGCCTAGTCAAAGTAAAACCTGTTAGGAGGGTTGAGGTGTGATTTCTTTTTTACATAACCCCAGGCAGGTTTGCATAGCTTATTTCCCTAAATAAAAAAAAATAAAAATAATAAGAATAATTGAAACAACTTTTATTTATGTTATCTCTGTCTGAGATTAAAATTTGTTTCATGATTTGATTAAACATTTCAGTGTGACAAAACAGCAAAAACAG
This sequence comes from Micropoecilia bifurca, assembly GCA_903067075.1. Classification (NCBI taxonomy): domain Eukaryota; kingdom Metazoa; phylum Chordata; class Actinopteri; order Cyprinodontiformes; family Poeciliidae; genus Micropoecilia; species Micropoecilia bifurca. The sequence goes on along the minus strand of CAEGAF010079522.1, from coordinate 32,461 downwards.
AAGAAATCTGAATGGAGGGCAAATTAATGTTCACATGGAGGAGTCATGCTATGCTCACTTTGCAGGACGTAGTTTGCTTAATAGTCAGTTAGTTTAATTTTGGGGGAAAAAATCATGTTCACTGTAACAATAAAATAAAGGTAAAGTTTAGATTGTTCGGAGATCTTGACTTGGGCGCCCTACCTTTCTGTAACATGAAATTCAAATATAATTTGTGGATCCCAAAGAGAAATTAAATGTTGTCATATAAAGGACTATAATATGGATGGTTAAGGCTGTTTTTCAGGAAAGATCTCCTGCAGCAGTCTGTATTACAGCAACTCTGTCTCATGAAGAGGATGATCAGGGTTGTCGATATTTGAAACTATAGGATTTCATTAGTTTAATTTAGAAAATATGCAAAATAACAAATAGTTTCAAAAAAACATCTTCATGAATATAGAAGAATCTTAGCCAAAATCAGGATAAAAATGTCTCCCAAACTGAAGGTTAGAATGTTTTTCTTTTCTAAACAAATCCACACCTTAAATTATTTGGAATTTTTATTTAAATCAATTTTTCACCAGAATCAAATAAATCACCTTAAGCTTCGTCAGATTTCTGCAATATTAAATGAATACTTTGCTAATCTCATAGTAGTACAAACATGTAAATAAAACAATATGTATAGTTTGTTCACACCAAAAGTGTTCTGATTGAGAGATAATAGCAGTAGCAAACAGTTTGTGGTTCTGCCTTGTTCTCCAGGTGTTCTACGCGTAGTCGGCTGCCAGTGTGTCAAAGTAGTTTGTGTCTGCGTAGAGCAGGAACCCAGAGAACAGGCTGTCAGCCCAGCTGGGGTCCGTGAATAAACCGTTCTGATCACTGTAGAAGATCTCCATCCACACCTCGTCTTCAGGGTTCAGGAACATGACGGTGGAACCAGACGCCACGTCGTGGTTTCCTGTGTTGGCGTCGAAGGTCTTAATGCGGTACTGACCGTTCTGCACCAGGCTGATGGCCAAGTGTTTGTTGGCCAGTGTAATGTCATAGGAGAAATAATAGACGCCTGGGTATGCACAGATAAATTTTCCCGTCTGGGGGTTGTAGTGTCCGCCTTCATTGAAGAGGACCTTGTTGAACTTGATGGGGGTCTTCTCTGCGGGGTAGCTGCTGGTGATTCCCACCGAGAAGGCAGATTTGGGTAGCAGGCTGCCACATTTGCACGTTCCCGCAGTTCCACGGGGGCCCCGCTCGCCCTGATCGCCTTTATCTCCTTCGTGACCTACAGGGCCAGGAGGCCCCGCATCTCCGTTGTCTCCCGCGGGGCCTCGTTTTCCCGCGGGGCCGCGTTCACCTCGCTCTCCAATTTTCCCCGTTGGGCCAACTCTGCCCTTCACCCCTACAACAGAAACGCCACAGTTAAATGTCAGTTTTGCAGTGTAATGGTTGTGACTTTACAACTGAAGGGTGTTCTATCGGGACACTATGAAGCATATTTTGTCTGAAATTTCCTACGTACCTTTTTTTTCCCAACCCATTTGACCCAATTTCTTGCAAGATCCACACCCAGCTCCCTGCTGGAGGGGAAAAAAGCTGCCGGCTAACAATGATTACCTTTGATTTTAGGTGTCAAGTTGTCAACAAAGTGCACTTAACCTTAAATGTACACATGATATATAAAAGACAAAGGGATGCTAATTGTCAACACTATGACAACTAGATAACAAGGTCAGGAAAAAGTTTTAATTAAAAAAAACTACAAGGGAGACAGAAGTAGGTTGGTGATGCTAGCTTGACTTTGACAACTTTAACATGTAGAAGTGCTGTGGAATTTGGTTCAGTAAAACTGGAGACCCATAGACAATTCTGACAGGTAGAACAGGTCTTTAAATTAGTTTGTTTTCTTAAAATAATGCAAGTTTAACTTTTTAAACATATGGCCTCAGAGTAGTTCAGCTTGTGAAAATATGTACATCATTTCAGAATTATGCACTTCTCTGTATTGGTCTACCCAATGAAATCTGGATGAAATGTTCTGCAGTTGGTGGTTGCTATGTAACACGTGAGAGGTCCATGGGTTACGAAGACTTTTTCACCTATGTACTGATTCCTTATTTTGTTGTTCTTCCATTATTTGAATCAGTTTCAGCACCACACCTACCCCTTACATTAGGTCACAGCTGGAATGCAGCCAACCTGATATTAGAACAACAACATAGTTTGGAGGTCGCATTCCTCCGAACTATCTTATACCCGATCGCCTCCATCCAGAGTAAATAGCCCAAAGTAACGACGTAGTTTATGTTTGAGCATGCTCCGTAGACCCAAGAGGGTTACACAGGAATCCATGTCGTCAGACAATCAAAAACATAACCTTTTTTCTTTTTACTTTTTTATTGCTGACAGATTTATTGTGTTATAGAGTTCTAAGGTGTTGATGGATTGGTATTTTATTTTGGCAAGACCAACAGGATCTAGGCTTTACAGCTAAATTGGATCCTTAGTGGAAGGGTTACATTTGGAGAAATCTTAAAAGAAAAAAAAATCTTGGCAAAATCAAAAAACGTACATCCAAACAGCCCAATTTTTATGAATGAATTTATTTTAACTCATGACATCTTACAAAATCACACCCATCCGCCTGTTTTTCACTCTCTGCACGGTGTCGCTTTAGACAGTTCAGTGTAGATGTACAAGGATGCAATTGTTAGGCTTGGCATTGCTGGTACATGCCTATAAATTACACCGCGTGTTTTAGCAACTACCAATAACTCCAGCTCTCTATCAGCAAAACTAAACAGTCAGTTCAGTAATGTTTAACAGAAATTCAGCCAAGACAAAACAGCTGTGTTTGAAAAACTCCCATTCTGAGTTGAAAACCAGCAGTCCAAATACTGAAGTCAACTGGCAGGTATGATCACCTCCCCATGAGGGTTTTGCAAGATTTTCGCTCACATCTCGAGTTATTTAAAAAAATAAATAAATAAAAAAGACTTGGAAAAGTGGTTTGAAAAAATTTTAAATCACTTCATGTTAGATTCTATACGCCTAGGTTGGTATAATAAATGTTGAAGCTGATGACATTTACAAAATGACAGAACAAGTCTGACTTGATGGAAAGGATTGCTAGGCAGGAAAAGTCTGTTGCTTTTAATTTAAAAAAAATGTGTTTGATGTTTTTTTTTTCTTCACAGGATATACCCAAAATAAAGTCCATATTATACCTGTATCTCCCTTTTCTCCCTTTTCCCCCTTTCGGCCGTCTCTGCCGTCTCTTCCTGGAATTCCGACATTCCCATCGGCTCCCGACGGCCCACTGGGACCCGGTTTGCCGGGCAGGCCAGGCGACCCTGGGACACTGCAGACAAGTCGAGGCGCTCCTTTCAGCTTGGACTCAAGCAGCTGCCCGGTGACGCAGTGACACAGATAGATCGCTCCCATTAATGCCCACATCTTCAAATCTGCAGAAGCAAATTATTTAGTTAAGGACAGTTAGTTTTCTGTGTGCAAAACAATTTCTCCCCCTGAACTTTTTCTGATTTTGTCATTTTGCAACAAACCTTAAGGAGTTTTATTCTTATTTTTGGACCAACACAAAGCAGTACTTGGTTTAAAACTGGAAGGAACGTCACACATGAATACCTTTTTTTTTAAATAGAAGTGTCAATAGTAGTCAATAGTACTATGTGGAAACACTTTGCACTGTATTTACTCATGTGTTTTGGAGTGTGTCTTCTGCTATTTCTTTTTTCCCATGTAGGTTTTCCCATTCTGAGAGAATGAAATTTGATGAGGAGTTTATAGAACATTAGGCCGACCCTTGATACCAATGATTAGAACAACTTAAAAAAAGCAAAGTTAGCTCAGTATGCTAACTTTAATATCAACCTTTATCAACTCAGTAAAAACCAAACACCATGATCAATATAGCTGTTTTTAAAAACTATTGATGTAACATGAGATATTTAGTCAGTCTGAATATGGTTGCACTTTTAAGTAAAGGTTTGGTTGGCTCTAGTGGCCTTTATTTGAAAGTAGTTTGACAGGAAGAAGGGGGAAGATATGGAGCAAATGTCACCAGACTGGGAATTGAACCTGTGACCACTACCATGAGAACCAAGGCTTTGATTCTTAATATGTGGGTTGGGCTTTGCCACTGCATCACCACAGCACCCGCACCTTCACTTTTTTTAATGATATTCTTCTATTTTCTGCGCTACGACATTCCGGCCTATGATGTTTTAAATTTTTCTGAACAGGTCGTTGTTGAAAATAAGATTTTGTTCTTAATCAATTTACCTTGTCAAATGAAATAAAAATAATAATAATTTCCCATTATACTTTTCAAATATTACCAAGTTCAGTAAGATTGGAAGAGGAGCATCTGTGAACGTCACCTGTCAAGTCTTGCTACTTATTTTCGATCAGATTCAGGTCCGGACTTTGACTGGGACATTTTAAAACATAAACATGTTCTACACCAAACCATTGCATTCATAATGCTGGTTGTATGTTAAAGCTCCTGCTCCTGTTATTCTACGTGACATATAGATAGACTAAGTCTAGATAGATTAAATCACGTAGGATATAGGTTACTTCTGAAGAGCATAGGGTTTTATTTAGGGGTTTCAGAGTAAAAGGGACTTAAGACAAGAAAAACAGGCGTCAGAATGTCATTAATAAAGAAATTTGAAAACTATTCCTCCCTTTCCTTCTACTACCCAATTGTGCACTACTTTGGGTTGGTCTGTTTGTTACACTGAAGATACATTCAAGTCTGCAGTTGTAATGGGACAACATGTGAAAAAGTGTGTGTGTGTTGGGTGTGTGGGCATGTGTGTGTGTGTGTGTAGGGGGGGATACTCTTGCAAAACCAAAGAAGGTTTTGTTCTTACAGATAATTAAGTGACGAATGAAACAACAGCTCCATTTGAACCCTCACTCGGGGTTGTCGTCATGGTGGCAGCAGGCAGTATGGAGAAAGCCTTTCGTCCGGCGCTGTTCCGTCTTTACTGAACCCAGCATGAGGCCAGATGTGATTTTGTAATCAGGAACAGCTAATATCTGATCCACAGACTTCTCAACCAGCCGCAGGATTACATGAGAGAGAGAGAGACGTCAAAACAGAAATCTTTAGCTCTCTTCCAATGCAAGTCTTCTGCCAAGACATTCTCCAGCTGTGACGTAACACGCAAGCGCGACTTCTGTCTCCTAAACACAAAGCAATGGCACTTCATTGGACCCTGTACAATCTAGCTTCCCCAAAGAAGAAGATGGAAGAACATCCCATAAGGAAAGGCATCCCAATGCAGGCAAATCAGCTCTCATCCTGGAAACCCTAACCTGTCATCTTCAAATCCTTACTTCTTACACCATATGGATATATACTGACAAATAATCCTGTCCGGTGAGAAGTCTTTAAACAGTTCGGCAGAGGGGGATTTGCGGAGATGATGGATGCACATGACCTGTTCTTGGCAGATTTGCCAACGTGGGTGTGAGAACGCGAGTAGTGCATCTGCTGTTTGTCTCTGGACAGTGGAACATTCGGGTCAGGACTACAGAGAAACATCGTTCCCTCCACAGTCCTCAAACAGAGAGAGAGCTGTTTCTCCTTTCTGTTACTCATGCATTTGCTTTGTCTATCCTATAGAAACCCCCAACCCGCCTGCAGGAATGTTCTGAACAGCCCCTCTGGTCATCGGTGTGCATTGTATTCGATATCAGGGCTAATCAGTGGCCAGTCTCCTGGGGGTTATGTAATAACTGCTCAACTTTAAAAACAAAAAGATTAAATGAAGCAGGATAAGTTATTTTATATCCTCTGCAGGTGGAAGTGCATGTTTGTCTCAAGAGATTGATGTCAGCACTTTGGTGGTCTTTCTAATCAGCTATTCTGAATGGAGGAAAAAGTTAAGAAGTGAAAACAGACAAGAACATTGTCTCACTCGTTCATCGGACGTGTTTTTCATGCACTTATTATTCGCTCTAATGACAGAAAAAAGAGAACAATGGTCTAGAACATCATCTTCTCTTCTCGTCCCTCTGAGTGAAACACTCTTAAATGTCCTTACCCCTCACTCTACAGCTGTGCGTCTTCACGGCTGATCAAGATTCCCTCACTTTGGAGCGCCTCCGTCCCTTTATGTGCTCATGTTCCAGCCTTTTCCTTCACAGAACATGTTCCTCTGCCAGGTTTGACACAGAACTCCGCCGCTCTGCTGCTGACAGTGTCTCACAGTGCATCCAACTTCCTCCCCTCCTCCTCCTGCTCTATCTCCAGATCCACTCCCCTCTCTCTGCTCCATAAACTTCCCAAGGCGAACAGGCTGTGATCTTGTCAAACCCTACATGTTTCATTCTGGATCTGTGGAGTCACGGAAAAAGGCGCGGGTGTGAATCACGCGAGAATAGTAGAGCTTAGATGGGTTGATGTTGTAGAAATAAAGTGGAAAACCAGAAATGAGAACAATGGTTTGGAACACGGTGACCTGTGTGGCTCTAATTTGCATTTACAAGGTTTACCTCAAGATGGCGCCATAACTTATGTGACATATTAGTATTTGTCACATGTTATGTTCCTAAAATAATAGCAAGTCTCTTCTTCTTTTTCTTCGTTTTTTTGGGACAAAGGTGATTTTGACAAATAAATAATTATATCACTTTATCACCCCCCTCTTTTGCCAAGATGATTTAGACAGAAAAAAAATTTAGCAAAAAAGAAAAAAAAACACGCCATTGTTTTAAAAAGGATGTGACGAAATATTAACTTACAACGGCCTTTTGGATATTACTTTTTAAAAAATGAATAAACCCCCAAAACATTTTTTTATAGTTATACTTTAGTGTAATAACTCTGAAGGACTAAATGAAATATTTGAGATTTACAGTGAAAATAAAAATCGTTACTCAAATAGTGTCATTCAAGAAAAACAAACACTTCCATGAGAATATCAACTAGGACCAAAAACTGGGACTGAGACAGTAAAAAAGAAAAATGAGATAATTGACAACAAGAATCGTTCTCCATTTATTTTCCCTTTATTGTGGAAAGCGCTCCTAGCCAAACGTGTTAGCTGTGTCTCTTTCATGGAGAAATGTACTGAGAGCGCTATTGGCGCCATTTACTCGATTCACTCATATCTCACATTTAAAGTTGTAGTAAGTAGCTTTTACAAAAATATGTTTCTAGCAAATTTGTTAAAAATGGTCACAACATGGTGAGACAAATTACCTGTGAAAAAAGCAGCTCCTCCATCTTTTACCAGTGTTTTCCAGGGCCTTCTAAAGAAAAATGCACCACCACTAATAGCAGAGACAACTTACCATTCAAGGAAAACCGTTTATGTGATGTCATCGGTGGCTATGCTAACCAGCCTGAGCATCCAGTAGTGACCCAACCAGCTGTAGTGGTGTGAGCAGTAAGCAAGATGATTGACAGCACTAAGACCCTCCTCCTGGCTCTGATTGGTTGTTTCTGACAGCAGTGTATTTTTTAATCTCACAGAAACTAGATGAGCTCGATTTTTTTCACAAATTATTTCTTATACTGATCATTTGAACTAATATGTAAAAAAATAAAATCTTAAAAGTTACATATAGTGTGTCTTGTATTACTGCACAGGTTTGACTGTGTGTGTTTTTTCTGTGCCTTTTTTTTAACCATGAGCTGGTCTTTCCAGATTTCTGTTCATGCTCAGCCTAATACTGCTGGAGGTCTCTTCCTGTTAAAAGGGAGTACTTCCTTTCCACTGTCTCCACATGCTTGATCAGGACGAAATACGACAGCAAAATTAACCACTGAAGGTGTTCTGGATCACTTTTGTTGCTAATTAACACTGTGATTCATTGACTGTATTGTATTGCAATTTGGTCTGAATATGAAATTGAATTTGACTGACTATGAACTAAGTTAAATCTGAGACAAATGCAGAGTCTTTAAAAGAGGAGGATGGCATGGAGATCATTACGTAGTGACAAATATTTAGGAACAACATTGCTTTGTGAGAATTTGCTCAATTCTGTAGATTACATCACGGAGCTTGCATGTTACTTGAGGTTTAGAAAATACGGAAAACGGAGCCAAGGATAAACTGATCTTGTGCTAGACAACGTTTTGGCTGAAAACTCTTGCTGGTGAACATAATCCTGTCTGAGAAAGTCTACAAATTAAAAGGAGCCCTCATTTGAGTGTGAGATCTAATTTGAAGACCAACAAAGAGTTCAGGGATGTGAAAAAAAATACCAAAAAAGTTGTTTGGAGCATTTGTTTTAAGAAGAAAGTGGATTATTCAGAGACACAGCATAACTTGGCTTGCTGTGACAGAAACACTTGGTCTGTGAATGGTCTTGTACTGGAAAACTTGACAGGGGCTTTTGCAATAAAACAAAATATGTTTTGAACAAGATTTTATGAGTGTCAGAGATCCAACACAATCCCAAAAACCATTTTTTGCTGCGCGTTGGAAGTAGATCTGTGGTGCTATACTTTAGATGATTGCACAAAATAATACGTCATTCGACTGGGATAGTTAAGGCCTCACTCTTAAGAACAGAAAATGTGCTTCTAAAACGGCACTAATTATTCACTTTACTTACTGATAAATGGTGTTGAAACGTAGCTTATTCGCTTTTGTGCAAATTATTTTAAATTACACAAGAAATTGCACTTTTAGATAATTTTTCTCAATGTCAGCATATGAAGAAAACTAAGAAAAAGTTGATCTAAAAGTTTGATATAAAAATGTTTAAAACAGAAAATAGACTAGAGCATAACACCAAAAATTGTAACTCTACAAGACATGATAGTCTCTAGTAGACCTGAGGGTTCTTTGTAAATATGAGTCAATAAAATTGCAGCCAACAGGAAGTCAGCGCAGTAAGCACTTTAACATGCTCACTCTTTCCCACTATTGCTAAAAGACGAGCAGTGGATATTGTTGCTGTGTACAATAAAGGCGGAACTGATCTAAATGTAGTTATGACTTGTTTTTTAAAACTGGAAGGCAGGACTCTGTTTTTGTTAAAAGTGTCAACTGGAATGTCTGATTACAGTTGACAAAGGGCGACTTGGCTCGCCACTGTGGGCGCCATTCCATCTGGGGGTGGCACAAGAACTCAAAGACAAAAAAAAGTGATTTGTCAGGTGAAACCCAGACAAATTTTTTATTGGTATCTGATAAACAATTTTTGATCCGATGCTGGCCTAAGTCTATTTTTGTTTTTGAATCAGATCAAATTTGATAACTTTTGCTCACCATTTAACAGACAAAGCTAAACTCTAAAGTATTCTATTTGTGTAAAAAGTGTATGAAAACTGCAATATACTGACAAGTAGAGAGAAACAGTCTCAAATATTCTGCACTGATTACTTCTCATCGAATTTTATGGATTTATTAGCCTTTGCTTTGCTTCTGAAGACAAAGAAAATCATTTATTAAAACAAACCAAACTTCTCTAATCCTTTTTATGAGCCGATTTTCATGAAGAGTCTCAAGAGAAATGCATCTTTCAAAAAAACACACTAGGTCAAATTGTGTCCAAACAGAATGGGTCTTTATTCAGGAAGTGAAAGAAAAGAAGATTGTAATCAACACCCCATTTAAATACAAAACAACAAAAATAAAAATAACCATGATATTCATCTTGCATATCAAAGAACCATTCAGTAATAATCGCAATCCAAACACCTTATAGACCGCTTTGTGAATCTATACACAAACTTTGATTTAGAAATTAGTCACTTTACCAATAAAATTACAAATATTTAGCTTTAAAAATAATCAAAAACTCAAAAATATCTCAGCAGTTAGCATCTCAAATATATTATGTGTGTCCACATAAAAATACAAATAAACCTCCACAAAAAACAATAACATTTAAATATGACGAATTATTCCCAAAAAAAGAAAGAAAAAAAATCTGCTACTGTTAAATGAAAAATAAAAACGCAGGACAAAACAAGATGAAAGGAAATAGAAATACGCATGAAAAAGTCTCTCCTTTTGTTAGCAAAACACTATTCAAAATAACTACAATCATTTACATCAGTACAAAGATATCTGGATTTAAAAATACTCGCAATGAAAAAACGGGGTTCGTTTTTCTGACGGTAAAAAATGACACTGTGGATCAGAAATCTGCAAAATATGCAATGAAAAAAATAAATCTGCATTTTAAAAAGGTCTACACTGTAGTTCTTACTTTTATACAAACATTAGAAACAGTATTGCACATCACAACACAGAGTCGAGGTTAGTCGGCCTTTCAAAATGTGTTATATTCAAGTTTCAGAGCATCTACGAGGACAGGCAGCCGGGGCCTCGATGCAACGCGGGGGGGAGAGGGGAGGAGCTGGGGGTCGGGAGGGGGGTGAGAATGTCAAGTGTCTTCCCAGATTTAAAGAAAGCCTTCATGTTTCCTTCCTTCAAACAACATGTGCCTCGCATATCAAAATAAGAATCACCTGTGTATCAAAAACGTCTGATGCCGTTGCTAATGAAATGATTCCTCTGAACCTTTGGGGATTAATTCACTGGTTGGGGGCGGTGGGGTTGGGGAGTGGGGGAAATAAATTGTCATATTAGTCCTATTTAAATAGAAAAATACAATCAAAATCAAAAAATCTTTTTTCTCGTCTACAAAAATAGTGAAATAAATATGCTTTTACAAAAACAAAAGAACAAAACGAGGACACATACAGAACAAACAAACAGTGTTTCAACATAGAAAGAAAAAAAAAGAAAAAAGAACCGCACAAAAACAGTTACGAGTCAAGTGTTACAGGTGACGATATTCACACATCATCGGGGTAACTAAGGGAAGGGAGACAGTCGAGGTCGTTTCCATCGCTTCTCACTTTGTTTTTTTTTTTTTTCCTTTTCGGACTCCCGCTCCTCTCAACGACCAAATTACATTCAAATATATTAGGAAAAAATCTGGGATTCTGGCTCTAATCACAGAGAACATAGATAACTTAAGACCACTGCATCACGCAACATCTTAAATAAGTAAAAGTGGGGAAAAAAGAAAAACATTTAATAAATCATCTTTACAGTTGTAATAAATAGATGGAATCCACATTTGCACTAAAATCATTAGGTGGGGGGAGTGAATAGAAAAGTAGTGCATAATAATAATATATATTATCAAAAAACATCTCAAAGAGCCAGTGAAGGGTAAGTAGTCTTCGACACAAACAGTTTAAATTATACGAACCAGCTATAATAAGAATATACACGCTTTGAGTCTCCGTCCCGTTAAGGTTCCGTAACAGCACACACTTGACTAACACTGAAGACCACACTTTGGGGGAGCGGGGACGGGTTCGGGTTGGGACAGGGTGGACACTGAAATCACGAAGACACAGGAGCGACACACGTGTGGTAACTGAGTGGGCGGCCGGGGCGGGGCGGCCGTCCAAACAGAAAAGATTGTCCCTAAACGGTTTAGTCGAAACGTCTTTCAAAGGGTTGAGGTGGAAACCGACAGAAACGAGTAGAAACCAACGATTCGCTTTTTAATTTTTTTTTACTAAAGTCATCGTCCTCGCTGTAAGAGCGCAGGGCGGGAAACGATTCATTGTAAACGCCGTAAAACTGCGGCGTTTCGGTCGCATGGCGTGGAGCTGTGACTGTTACATTACAAAATATACGGAGCTTTGCAAACATATTTACACCCCTACATATACTGTGATTTTTTTTTTTTCATTCATGTTACAACAACACACTTCCACGTATCCATTTGGGATTTTATGTAACAGACCAACACAGAGCAAAGCATAACTGTAGAGTAGAAGGACAACGCTACACGGTTTGCAATTTTGGGAAAAGAAGGTCACCTGAAATCAGTGGACTTCAGATGACTCAAAAAATTGAGCCAGAAATTGACTTTCACATGTGCTCTCCATCTCAACAGAATGGCCTTCTTCTTTATTCCTCTAAAGAAATGTCAGACTGCACGCATAATTTTCCTCCATTTCAGAAACTTTCAATACTTCCTATTGGTCTATAACATATGGATGGTGGTTGTAGTGAGAAAAATGTCAGAGGGGTATGAGTATTTTTGCAAAACGCCGCATGTAGGATGCTTAATAATGTCACTCTTGTGTTTGCATCTGTTTCTGCAGAGCTGCAGTCTCAGATCACTTCAGAGGTCCCACCGTAGGAAAAGCGAAGGCATGTTGTTGAATTTATCTCTATGTAATCTGTTGATAACTAAACTAGAGCTATCACACTAAGAACAATCGCACAGCACATGGACAACACAAACCACTGAACACCACTCTGCTTTTGAGATTTTTTTTTTGTCTATACAAGCCGCCATGTCACCAAAGGATGGCGTCTTCTAAGTCTACATTAGAACCGATATCACTTGTTTTTGTATTGATAGTATGTAAACAGATCAAACAACAGAGAAACATCGATGCATGCAAGTTTATGTATGTTTTTTTCTTCTTCTTACCTAACTTCATCTGACTTTTTTTTTCCCTTGTCATTTAGGAATCTGCAGTTGATGATCATGCTACCCAGTACAGAATTTCATTTTTGAAGCCTTTTTAAAATAGGATTTCAGTGATGAGCTGTTTTGGTTTATTATATCTTTCTCACATCTATCCTGCATGCTACTTCTGCAGCTACAAGTCTATTGTGGTTTGCATGCACTCTTAACTCTTTCTGTGGTGCCGTTAAGTGGTTGAGTGCATACTGCATTTCATTTTACATGATTCGGGTTTAAATATAACACCAACATATCTATTCATATATATTTATATATAGCAGCAAAGCTTCTAAAATAGCTTTTTTTTTTCTTAAGTATAAATGTTAGCAGAAAACCAGATTTTGTGTTTTGAGGTATCACTCTACAGGTTAGAATGAGCACAAAAAAAAACAACCTTTTCTTCTTCTGGGTTTTTTTCTCTCCTTTCAATAAACTCTCTAAAAAGTAAATACAAAACAAAACAAAAAACAAAAACAACAAGAAAGCCCGTGGCGGCATTAGAAAGTAACGCTTGTTTCTGTGTCAACGGCGTGTCGGTTTTGAGCTTCCTATCGTTTTTTGCTACCTTTGGTTAAATCACCTGCGGCACGTGTCGACGTTAGAGAATCGAGGTTTTTTTTTTTCTTTCCCCGGAAACAAGTGTGCACTGAACGCACTGTGTGGTTGCTAGCAGCAGACAGACAGACAGACGAGCTGCCCCCATGCAAAAAACATTCCTGTTTCTACTTTAAATCTTACATACAAAAATAATAATAGTAATCACAATAATAATCATAATAATAATAATAATGATGATAATAATAAAAAAGCTACAAAAATCAATCTCTTTTTTTTCTTCTTTTAAATCTCCTCTTAGAAAAAGATGAAAGTACCACAAAAGAGTTGTAGAGTTGTCAGAGCCTGAGATGTGAGGGGGGTTTTGGTGAAAAACTGAGGCTTGCGGTGTTTGGCTGCTACAAAAGATATATAGCTATATATAGTATATATTGTATAGTGTTGCGCACTTGATTATACTGATAGCTTAGTTTAGCAGGAGAGGCAGAGCCAGGCTCTTTTTCCCGTTAGCCGGTGTTTCCCTTACTCTGACCGTCACCGCTGGATGAGGAGCCCCCCAGACCCCTGTTAGTTCCAGCGGAAGTGAATCTGGCGTGGGCGGTCGGCGCCCTCCTTCACCAGGGGCTTGTGAAACTCTCGCCCTGCGCGGGAGTGGATGTTGGCCCAGCAGAACTCGCAGTAGTACTGGAGACAAGTGACGTTAGCGCAGAAGAAGGGAGCGAATTTCCCGCCGCAGCGAGCGCCTTGGCACTCGTCACACAGCTGGTCGTCCAGGACGTAGGGCTTCACCTCCACCTGCATTTTCAACAAGAAATCGTGTGAGTGTCACACCTTAAATGACTAGGTGTGTGGGAATTGTTAAAACAAATTTTACCCGCTTATCAATGTCTCCATGTTGCAGCTGGACGAATCTTGCACTGATGGCAGCGATGTAACTCTGCTGATTGGAGAAGGCCACCCGCCCCGCCCCCTTGGGGTACTTGAGCTCTGGATCTGTGTCGATTCCTGCGTAGCACACTCCACCGTAGAGGCGGTCCATGATCATGGCCAGCTCAACTAAACAAAGGCAGAGGATATTAAAAAAGAAAAGTTAACATGACATAACAGCAGCTGTGGGCACAGCTAGCTAAAAAGTTAGTTTCGCTAACCCTAAAACACTAGTCATAAACAATAGTTACACAAATGCTAAAGCGCTACACCAATACAGTATTTAGTATAAGCTAATGCTAAGGCATTACTACTCCAGCATAGCGTGTTTAGCATAGCAGAAGCTAATGCTAAAGTGCTAACTTCAATTGAAATTATATGATGTCAGCCCTGGAAATGCTACAAAGGTAGACATATAATTTCAGTTGAGACCATTAGAACTGAGGAAACAGAACTAGAGCATGAACAGTCTTCACACACTTAAAAATAAGAGCATGAATGATTAGCTTGAAGAATTCATCTTAACAGTAGATAAATTGTCACAGATGTCAAACTTTATTCAACTGAAATCTTACAAAACAGCCAAGAGAATCAGTACTTTATAATTCACCAGAAAAAAAAATTCAGGGAAGGGTAAGCTTGCTAAACGTTTTCAATGTTTTCAATGTTAGCAAAAATGATAAAGCACTAAACCAGTGTTTCTCAACCTTTTTTGGCCCAGCGCCCCCCTAGCCCTTATCCAGGTCCCTCAACGCCCCCCAGTGGCGCAAAGAGTGGGTTTGCAGGTTTCACCTCACGCCCGTTACGAGGTACAAGTAACGAGTTTTTCCCCTCGTTGCCTCGTGAGGGGGTGGAGAGTCAGATAAATTTGTCCGGGGCGGTTGGGGGGGAGTGCAGCGCAACTTCTCGTTCAGTGGGGGCAGGGGGGCCACCGTAGATAAACATGCTTTCCCACCATGGCTGCAGTCAGGATAATTTTTTATGTCATGTTAGTTTTGTTATGTCATGTTGTTGTGGTACTAAAACACAGTCAGGGGTACGTACTTGCTCTTAGGGGACGAGGGACGCCTCCCACAAAGATGGTTTTACGGGGATCGAGAGGCTGTGATCCGTCCATCACAAAATCACTGTCGCTCAGGTTCCACGGTCGGATTTGCACCTGCAATCAAACACGACGCAAGTTTCACTCACATCTCTTGATAAGACGTGAAAAATGATCACAACGACTCCTTTTTGTTCCTGCCAGAGGGCTGCTGGGCGTTGAACTCACTGGTTTGTCCTTGATGGTGGGGCTGGAAACACACAGGTAGAGCTTCCCATCCTCCTCCATGCATGCATCAATCAGGGCCTGCACCGAGCTCTCCTCCTGGAACAGCAGGAAGGCGTATCCTTGGACAAATACACACACACACACAAGGTGTTAATGTGGATTCTGTTCAAAAACATCACTTTGCACAACCTACTAAGGCCAACGGGAAAGCATTTAATCTTCTCCCTTAATATTTCACCAGAGTGGATCATACAGAAAGGAATATGTGAGCCTTCCTCTTTGAGAAATATGTATCTGATGAGCCACTTCTGTGTTCAGTATATTTTAGGTTGTTATCTTGGAAGACTTGGAAGACCCAGTGGGTTTGGTCTAGTCTTTTCTGTTTGTTCTTAAAATGATCTAGGATTAGTTGAACATGTTGGCCAAAATATGTTGTAATTTTCCTTTTAACTAAAAAAATGCTGTCAAAAATATAATTATGTCAAAAATGTATGTCTTTTGTTTTATTTCTCACCTGTCAAAGTTGGGAATGTTAGGGCTAGTAACTGCTTAACATTGTTTATTTCCTGATTTGTGAAAATCTCCACAATATTTGAACGCAGAGCTCCTCCATTATGACTAATATTACAATCATGATTATTTTGGTCAGCAGTGATTTTAATGAGTTTTGAAAAAAAAGCACATGTATCACACTTAAATAGCAAGGAATGGCCCTGAAACACATAATTTCCCCTGATGCCGTCTTCTTGAATTAAAGAATTCAAAAACAAGACTTGAATGGGAGGCCTAAGCCTCCCATAAAATAACAAGTATTTATCCATATCCAGGCTAATAAATGTAGAAAATATATAGCTATTGCATAAACTCCAGCCCCTTTTTGCACATGTTTCTCATAAATCACTTCATGTTTCAATGTTGGCCGGCTAATCAGATTTGTCATGTTGAGATGTGGTGTAGAAACCCTGGAGTAGAAAATCCTGCACATCAAGCATCTCTCTGCCATGTTTGATTGAGCTATATTTTCAAAATAAATGGGTCCAGCTTCCACAACAAGACAATGACATCAGCTACTATTTTTTTCCTATTTTGGATTAATGACTTGGTGTAATGGGTTTCTGTGTGATCATATTTACACCCTGGAGGGGAAACCCGACGTCATGGATTATTTACCAGAAATTGAAAATGACTGCTGGAGGTGAGGCTAAGCAGGGCGGATGATGGATGTTAGCGGGTGCTAATAATTGTGACACCAGTGATTCTACTAAATCATTTCTTAATTTGGGATTTTCTCCCACTAAACAAAGATTTTAATTTAAGGATTTTTTTTCTTTTTTAGGATGCCAACATTTACATTTTAGAAAATGTTTATCATATATCAGACTTGTCCGTGTGTTTTGTCAATACCTTTAGGTGGAAAGTAGGATTTGCTCTCAGCTTTGTGTGGCCAGTCGACCACCAGGTGACCAAAGCGACGGAAGCTTGACGTGATTTCATCTGAATCGACGTTCAGAAAGAAAAAACAAAACAAACAGATGTAAAAAGTGAAAGACAAAACAGAAAAAAAAAAAAACAGACGTGGAGCCGGTCTGGTCATCCTCACCTTCGTCTATGTCAGGAGGCAAGCCCCCCACAAACACCTTACGAGAGAAGCGCTCGATGCGCTCCCCGTTTTGGTGTGGGTAGCAGTTGGGAGAGCCGAGGACTCCAGGGACACCCTGGTTGCCGTGGCCGTCGTCGAGGAGATTGTCGTCGATCGGGAAGAGAGAGGAGCGGCCTGGCAGAGATGAACAGGAAGGTGAGACAAGCGGGAATTTAAGAAAGCGCCCCGGCGGTGCTGCCTCTTTAAGGGAGCTTCATTTCTCCTCTTTACAGAGGGACAGATTAGAGAGTAAAGCGCTCTATAAAATAAACTGTCCACTTTCATCGCAACGCCGAGACAAAACAGCAGCTTAAAGCGAGGATTATGTGCAGTTTCGTTTTTGGCAGATCTGTGACTGTGACACGCAATAATCTGCCCTCTGCATGGAGCCGCATGGCTGATGAGGTAGGGCTGAAAAGCTGGGAATGAAATCATGGGACCTCCAAAGTGTTCCGTTTTATTAACCATCCTAATAAAAATAATTAAACTGATAACAAAAAGATTATGCTTTCTTCTAAAATTTCATTACCAGCTTTCCAAAAGGCAAATATATTCAATTTAATCTTTTATAATATAAAAAAAAAACAACAACAACCAAGTGGTCTGCCAACTGTGAATATACAAAAACACAAAACAATGTAATTAACTTTACACGGTTGAATTACAAACTGAAGCAGCTTAGAGTTAGAAAATGTTCCGGATAAGGAAAGAATATATGAAGCTCTCTCAAAATTTTTAAGAGTAATTTGATTTGGACTTAAAAAGAAAATACTGAGCCAAACTTCAGGTGCCCCAAAAAGTATTCACACCCCTTAAACATTTCCCATTTTGTCCAGAAACCTGAATCTACCTAATAATTCTAATCACTGGAATTTTATGTGACCAACACAAGAAGAGCATATTTACATTATTCAACCCCATTTACTTTGATGCCTCTAAATAATATCCAGCAGGCCGTAATTTAACCACAGTATGAATTCAGGTGATTTTAAAACATGGTCAGGATCAAAGGGCTTGAATACTTTAAGGCACAAAGCTGGTCCTGTAAACGCAGAAGGTTTTAGGGTCATTTTCATGTTTTGAAAATCCAATCGGTAATCTAAAATGCCTCAAAAGAGATTTTTAATCAACCAGACATTCCATGTCTATGTCACTCACATCTGAAGAACTCAATAGTTACCAAGCAGTTTCCCAAACATGTTATTATTATTTATGTTAAAGTTACAAAAGTGGCATTACTGTTAATGCTTACGCTGAGGACACTTAGCTTTACATTTCTGCATCTCCTGATAGCCGAAAAGCAACAGTTTAAACTGTATTTTACATTTTGACATATTCATCAGAGACGTTTATCCAACTTAATCAGGGAAAGACTACAGTTTCCATTAATGGCACAAACATTCAGAGACAGAAACTAATAACACAACTTTGAAGCACTGGAAATTAACACTTTAGATTGAGTAAAAACTATTTTAATCTGAATTTTATCATTTCGTATGTCTTTATCAACTGCAGACCATTTTCCTCCTAGTTTAATGCACAGAAGCTAATGTGTGTTTATATAAAAAGCTAAACTGATTGATAATTGATCTACAGTATGTAAAAACACCTAAACAACATTAACTAAATGTTTGAGATCAAATATTTACAACTAATAGACAGAGAATAACAGTCTGGAAACCACTGTTATCACTCTTACTAGGTAAGTAAAATAATTGTGCTTTTTTATGTACAGCAAAGGGGAAAAATTAAATTTCTTCCTAAAAACAAATAAAAACCCCAAGATGTTCTAAAACCTAAAATCCAAAATACAGCAAATTCTCACTCCAGACTGAAAGCCCATTTACAGTAAGAAGGAAAACATGCCACAGGAGAAGACAGACACATCGCAGCATTTACCTCGACGTCTCCCATAGCTTCTGGCTGCATGTAGAAAAGTACAAGAGGGCAAAGTTCAGCCGTGCAAATATTTTAAACTTTAATATGCAATTATCTCATAACTTTATCCAACTACAAATCAACTAACGTCAGTAATTAATTAACAGGATGGAATGGCCTGCCTAAAAGTGAACCATTTACAGTGTCTCGAGAACATTAAAATTGCAGAGGAACGAGAGAGAGCAAAACGTAGTCTGCTGTGAAATATGCTGAGTATGTTGGCAGCATTTTAGAAATCTCAGAGTTGAGTAAAGGAGCTTAATTTTCTAGATCAGTGGTGTCTAATTCATTGTCGTTTTGGGCCAAATCAAGATCAGGAATGCTTTTAAAGGGCCAGCTGTGCCAGGATGTATCGATAAAACCTGATCACAAACTGTTAAAATATCAATGAATTCTTAAAATTAAATAATATTAATAAATATCTTTTCAGTCCTTCCAGGATTTTGTGATTTAAAAAAAGCAATAAAAATCAAAGCATTTGTATTGCTAATTTGGAAATCCTTTTAGCAAAATCTACAATAAACTCCCAATTATGTGTTCACGCTAAAAAGTGTGCGGATTTGTTGATTTTTTGTGAATTTCCACAATAATTCTCAAGAAACTGGAGGGTCTTATTGATATAATTTGACAGTATACATATTTAAAAAGTTACATTAATTTGACTGATGACATAAAATGTGAGCACATTTGATGTTTAGTCTAGAACCCAGAGGGCCACACAAGAAGCTACGGAGGGCCGGATTTGGCCCATGGGCCTCTAGTTTGACACATGCCTTCTATATGATCCAAATGAGCTTGTGGCCAGAAATCAGCCACAAAAAATTACTGTAGCTTCTGCTAAGTTGAGAATTTAAATTGAACCGATTTAGATTTTTTTCTTAAATGAAAACAAAAACATTTTTATTTTATTTTATTATTATTAAAAGGCATGTATGTGAGTATGTCCCCACAGCTAGACATAACAATGTGGATCAGGCTCTGAGAGTATCAATACTAACGCATCTACCGTATGTTGCCCTTAAAAGTGTGACAGCATTTTAAAATAGAAAGCCTTGAAGAGTTACACGAGGAGCCCTGCAGGTGGTGAAGTGTGAGTCTAACGAGGTCAAACAGTAACGGGGGATGCAGCGAGGGGAGCTGGAGACACAGAGGGCGACGACGCTTCCAGATAATTACCATTGAGCATGAGAAGGCCGTCGGCCCCGGGGTTAGGGCAGCCCACACGGCCTGACATGAGAAATACACATGTTACAAACTCAGACACACACCACAGAAATACAAATACAAATACCAATGAGGGGGAAAGCGGAGAGAGACGCATTTACATGGTAACTGATGCAGAAATGACCAAACAGGGAGAGCACAGCTGTGGGCTGCAGGCAAAAACGATACAAATGTTGATTAAAAAAGAGAGCATTTATGACATTTTTTTCACTAATTACATTGGTTTTCATTTTAATTTTTTTTTTAGAACAGGTGAACCTTTGCTTTTGTTAAAGCTGGCTTCATGCTGGAAATACTGGTTTTCACTTAATGATCCGTCTTATTTATGGTTTTGGTATCTACTTCTTTTTGGTTTATTGTTTTTGGTTTTGTGTTTTATTTTGGATATTTAAAGTCTCTTCTTGTTCCAGTGTGAAGTGTCCTGTACAAAAATAAGGTTTATGAGTCTTTGAGAGAGGGAACTTGCATTATTATGCCATTATCAACATATTACTTGGAAATGGTCTCAAAACGACAATATTATCGTTTACCGTTATCATTTTTGGGACGATTTATCGTCCAGCAAAACGTGTTATAGTGACAGGTCCAAATGGGATTTTTATGCAGTAACCAGCATACAGAGCAGGATGTTTTAGTATTATTTAATATTTAAATGGTATCTAGTTACAGTCAAAGCTCTGAAACATGCAGTGTCTTATTGTAATATCCTCTCACTGAGCATTTGTATTCAGCCTCCCTTCGTCAATACTTGGTTGAGTCACCTTTTCTATACAGTCACATCTTCAGGTCTTTTGGAAGTTTGCAAAGCCACAGTTTGGAATTTTATACAGTTTCTTCTTGTATTGCGCGTTGAGTGGTCAGTTTGTCTGAAACGGCTCTATATAAGTTAGTTTACTCTAGGAATTTTGAGAAACAGCTGTATTTATGCCAAGTTACACACACAGGAAGTGTCTGAGGATAAATGGGGAGTAATGAGGGCTGGATAGAAATGCACAGATACTTTCCAGATTTTCATTTGTAAAAGACAAAAAAGAAAACCATTTTCATCATTTTTATTCCTCTTAACAGTTTTGTTGTACTGCACCACATAAAATCTTACTAAAATCAGAGTTTCTGCAGGTTTCACCTACTCAAATTTAAAACTTTTTAAGACCTTTAAAACCATTTTCAATTAAATTTACGACCTGGTAAAGACTTGTAACACTAATGTTTGAACTCCATGTTTAAAATCCATTGAACTTCCGATTTCAGTTTTTATGTCGCATTAGCAACAGTCACCTTTTTCTGGGGCGCTTCAGCCATGTAAATTCAAAAGTGTGACATTTGTGGGATCTGTCTGCACAGAATGCACAAAAAATTAAGCTGTGGAGTTAGCTAGCAAGGGTATTAGCAGCTAGTGAACAGTAGCCTCAACCGCCTCAAGTCACAGAATACAATGAAGATGATTAGATGTCCTGCCATGACAAAACATAAGACTTGTGATTTTTACAAAATTTAATACAGTTGAAGGCCTTAATTTTAATACTTTTAAGAGTTTTTATGGCTGTGTGACTTCCCTGAGAATTCGTAGAGATTTGTAGTTGTCATGTGATGAATGCACAGTTGGTAGAGCTGTTGCCTTGCAGCAAGAAGGTTCTGGGTTCGATTCCCGGCCCGAGTTTTTCTGCATGGAGTTTGCATGTTCTCCCTGTGCATGCGTGGGTTTTCTCTGGGTACTCCGGCTTCCTCCACAAACATGACTGTCAGGTTGATTGGCCTCTCTAAATTGCCCCTAGGTGTGAGTGTGTGTGTGCATGGTTGCTTGTCCTGTTTGTCTCTGTGTTGCCCTGTGACAGATTGGCGACCTGTCCAGGGTGACCCCACCTCTGCCCGGAACGTTAAGCTGGAGATAGACACCAGCAACCCCTCCAGGGACAAGGGTGTAAAGAAGATGGATGGGTGTAACGAATGATAAAAAGACTCGTAGTTCCTGTTGTGAGGAATTAGCACCAACCACGCCACTTTTTAAATTACCTTGTCGTCATTTTTAGGTTACCGTTAGTGGAGGTTCATCTGCATAACTATTTGAAAGTGAATTCTGAGAATTTGAAGAAGATGTGACTTCTGAATCCTCTTCTTCAGGTTGTCTGACTTGTACTGACCAGTTTCACGCTGTGAAACTGCATTTGCACGACAAGAATATAAGGCAGGACACTTTGGCTTAAATTTGCCAAAGCTCCAGCACAGAAGCTGCAGTCTGCAGATGAGTCATGGTGGAGTAGATAATGGGCTTGTCTGCATTTTATTTTGCTTATTTACCAAAGCGAAAAAAATTAGAAATATTTCTTTTGTAGCTGGAAAATATAAAATAAACCTTGAGAGCTTAAAAAGTTCTTAGCTACTTTATGCTAACAAGCTAATGAAGCCTGATAATTTTACCATGTGCTCTTATGTTTAAAAGCTGCTAAGCATAATGAAGTGGTAATGCTGTAAATAGCCTGTCAGGGCCTTGTAAGCCGTCGTCCCTCTCATCTCCCCTCTTGGCTGTCATAAACAATGTGTGGAAGGGTGATCTCATCTAAAATTAGCCCACCCCCCTCCCGTCTTTTTTTTTTTTCTCTGCACACTGGTTCATGTCCTGTCCATCTGTTCAAGCAGGAAATCCCCCTCCCCATTACCCCCCAAAAAAATCTAGCTCATGGAAGGAGAGCACAGGTGGATCGCTAATAAAACGAAAAAGCGCTTATTGCTTGTCCACAAACAAATCAGTAACCAAAGCAGACGTGCCTGCTTGTGCCACCCATGTTCTTCCTCTGTTCTTTCAATTTTGTAAAGTGAGAGCGTATTTGGCTCACACGGCTGTAAATGAGCCACTGGCAGGCGGTGGCGGCGGAGACGGTGACTGAGGAAGAGGAGGAGAAAGAGGAAGAAAAGAAGGAGGGCGAGGGTGCAGTCATCTGACACTGCTACTCTGATGTTCAGCAGCTGAGTGCGGGAGGCCAGGACAGTGTCGCACTCTCTGCCTGTCACTGTCAAACCATTAGAAATAATTCAGAAGAAGCCCAGAGCTCATTCTGAATCTGTTGAATTTCCAAAGGCTGAGCAGTCAGAAAACAGGTTTCTCTTCTTACTCTTACTGATGCACAAAAAAACACACATACACACACAAAAAAAACAGCAGGCCGGTTCTGCTGGCCAGGTTAAGCCAGTCACCAGATCAGAGCTTTAAGGGTCAGTTGAACGTGCAGCTGGTGGCACCGGCATTAAGCTCTCAGCGGGGAGGTAAATAAGCCCGCGTGTGGAAAAAAACAACACGGCTGTGGAAGAAACAGGCTCGCCGGCTCCTGGAGACAATTCCCCAAGCAAGATCGCCTTCCTCTGACCCCCCCAGCGGCTACGGGCGGAGACCGAAAGAGAAAAGGCTGCCTTACCTTTTATCGGGTCCTGGTCCACTCGCATGATGTTGATCAGGGAGCTCTCCAAGGAGTGCATGTTCAGGCTGTCGTACATTCTGGAGCGGTCCTGGAGAAGTAAAAGAAAAAAGAAATAAAAGAGGGGTATGTTTGTTAATTTCCCATACATAAATGAAGCACACACAACATGATGCATGTGTAAATCTATCACAGATTTGTGATTTTGGCTTGTGAGTATTAAAGCCTCTGAAATGTGGCTGTTGGGCTTAACATGCAGGGGACCGTAGATTCAGATTAACATTCTTTCCATATTTATTCAATTAGAGGGCCTGGAGATGAGCCAGTGAGGGGCTGGACAACTATAAGGAGCTGAGTTGTATACAAAAAGATGTCAGTGTACATATTCTTTTGTTGTTTTTTTCTTTTGCATTTTGTCACGTAATAGCAGGCATGTGACGCAACATAAGAAAGCTGAAAAATGCTCAACTTTAGTCAAAGTTGATTTTCATTGTTTCAACTTTCACCTGTCGCCTTTGTTTGTCGTTGCATAAATAAAGGAAGGCCTGCTAAAGGCCATTAGTGAACATCTGCATCATGTGGATTAAAGGAACTCGGCAGACTAGCAGTATTAGGATATAAAAAAAACAACATCCCAAACTTGGACCATTCGGCTGATAGGAATACTACCTGTCATGCTGTCTACATAGAAAGCAAGAAAGGCCATAGATAGGAAAGATTGCAGCAGTGTGAGGATGGTTATGTTAAGTAGGGAAACTGCTGAGGTTTGATTGGAAGATGCAAATACAGGACAATCCTGATGGAAAACCTGTTTGAATGGCTGAAAAAAGACTGATAAAAGACTGAAAAATGACTGAAAAATGACGTGATTCTGGAGTGAAAGGTCATCTTCCAGTGGGATGACAACCCCAAACATACAGGCCAGAGCTACAAAGGAATGGTTTAGATAATAGCATGTTGGCATGTTTGAATGGCCTAGTCAAAGTCCAGCCTGAATTCAATGAAAAATCTGTGAGAATGTATGTTCACGACAATCTCCGTTCAGTCTGACAGAATTTTGCCAAGAAAAATCTAGAAAAGCTTCAGTCTTGGGATCTGCAGCAAAAGGTGTTTCAAGTACTGAATCAGAACACAAACACACCACAGTATTTATTTATATTTAATGGTAAAGAAATGTGAAAACCTGGAATCCTTCTATTTGTTTTGAGAGACTTTGCATCAGTCTGTTGCACAAAGCTCAAGGCATTCAAAGGACATTAATTCTTCTCCAAGGTTCTGTATGACACCCGTCATGATGCAAGGTTGAAATATAATTAGTTTGATCTCATTCAGTACAAATGAATGACTAAAACATCATTTTATGAAGCCGTGAGTTACAAAGTACAAGAATGAAAAAGAATCCTTAGAAATTTCTCAGTGCTTTTCAGTCTTAAAACAAAGACGAATGCGCCCTTTAGTCCTGCTAACGTGTCCGAAATGCAAGCAGCGACACCCAGCATGTTCAAACACGAAAATAGAGCAATATCTTTATTGGAAGAAATACTTCAGAATTTGACTGAACCGATTCGTTTGTAGCAAAAGTCGATTCTGTAATTGAAGATTAATTTCAGCCCAAACTAAATTCGGTTGGGGAATTATTCTGACGTCTGATACCGAGAGCAGAGGTGACTCTCTCTCTCTCTCTCTTACCGTCGTCGGTCTGAATCCCATGTGACTGTGGAAAGGTGATGCTGCATAGACGCGCTCTGTCAGCGACTGCCAAACGTTAAACAGAAAAGGAAGGAAGGAAGGAAAAGACTTGGAATCTGAAAAATTTCTGGGTCTGACACTGTTTATGGAAATTCATCCATGAAGTCAGGCCTGCTTCCTGGAATGGAAGCGTTGTTCTTCTTGGCAGTGATACGACTAAAAATACAAACTCATAGCAACAGTCGCACAACTTGGCGGCAACCTCATTCGGGCTGATATCATTAGTTTAATGTGAATGAGTCATATATGACCCAGTTAACGAACGTAGGAAAAACTAACCGTCTGACGAGGCCTCAGTTAGTGTAGATTATTAAATAAACCCTTTAGAAGAGACAAAATGTGACACTTTGGTTCAGTGTTCAGATGTAACTTTGTGATTTTCTCTCAGCAGTTTCATGGGAGAATTTAACAAGAAAAACATCAGGTCTTTAGCTATAGGACAGCTTGAGGGAGTCTGGAGAATGTCTGGACAACTGCATCCCGATACTGTCCAGAGTTTGCCTCTGACAGCAGACGACTGCAGCCTGTTAATAACACAGCATGCAGAATACACAATACTTCTTCCTCTAAGTTCCCTAATCAGTCGTCAGTCAAACCTGTCTGGCTTCAGTAGCCAAAAGGAAACACTAAGTTTGACATCTAGTCAGGCCAGTTCTTATTAAATTTGTTCCTAAATGCTTCTCGTCCAGGTGTTGATGAATTGTCAATTTTAGCACTGCAGTGAATTTGAGAAAAAAAGCTTAGAGTAGATATTTCGATTTGGTTCATTTGAGTCATTAGGCATTTTATGTGATGCAGAATAAGTGAAACGTAAGTGCTTTTCCTTTACTCAGGTGGATTTTACATCCAAAATGATAGTTTTGGAAAATAAAGTGCATTTATTATAAGAACATGAAATGAAAATATGAAATGTGAAAATATGCAGAAATGGAAAAATTGTTCAATCCATGATCAAATTTTCTCCTAATAGCGTCTGACCAATGATCGGGAAATAAATTTGATTCAAACTCCCTTTATTTTGTTCTGTAAGTGCATCTTCATTTGCAATCTTTAATTGTGAAAAACAATAAAGTTTACACACACAAAAACGGTGTGTGTATGAAAATTAGAAAGTTAACAAAAATGAGAAACTGGTCCTGCCTGTCAAACTCTGAACCTCACAATTGAACAGTCTATTTCAGCAAAAGATCTAATATATATGAGGTGTTAAATTAAACAAGTTTTGCAAATTGTGTCAGACTTGGCACGAAATAAGAGGACATGTTGGATCAGCAAATTTCAGTCTGAGCCAATGCAGTAAAACCCAACGATTGATTGCATCTTTCCAGGCATGACAGGATACGCCAAACATCCACAAAGAAAACAGACACTCCAAAAAGAGTTAGCTTTCCTCTGAAGGATGTCGAGCTCAGTTGTTGCTTAAACTTTCCTTTCGGCTTTGATTTGATTTGAGTTCAAACTAAATTACAGCCATTATTGTTCCCAAAGGGACAGAGTGGTTTACAATTGTGAATTGATCCTTTAATCAGAATTAATCATCGGATCAATTCCCATTTTCCTAGTGAATGGAAACTCAGCTGTTGTTTCCTCCAATATCTAATTTTAGTGGCTGAGTTTCCTTTTAGAGGAACAACATTCAGGTACCAGAAGAACAAATTCACAGAAATCTTTAGCTACAAAGACATGAATTAGTGATTTAGCTCTTCAGAGTGCCTTGAAATACTCTTCTCCTTTGTGCCTTTTCCATATTTTATTACATTAAAACCACAAACTTCAAAGCATTTTGATGGGGTTTTGTCTCGTAGATCAACACAAAGTAGTACATAAAGTGAGGTGGGAGGAAAATGACAAATGGTTTTTGTGGTAATTTCTAAATGAAAATGTGAAACGTTTGTGTTCAGCTCCCTTGAGTCAATGTCTATCTTCATGTCACTTCACACTCAATGCTGCTACCACCATGTTCCTCACTCTAACATTAAATTACAGCTTTGTGAGAAACATGACTGACAGCTGTCAAAAAGAAAACATCCTTACAATGACCTCCTGGCTGCTTCTCTGATTGACTGTTCATTGTCATTTTATGTCTTGGTAGGCTGACAGCTGTACTCTACTCTGTTCGTTTTCAGATAAAGGACAGAAGAGGGTTCTCTGTGACATGTTTAAACCTTCAGATGTTGTCGTAAAACCTAACCCTACTTGTTATTTTCTGACATCTGCTGTGATCCTTGCCCTTCAAGATCCTAGTGTTCCCTCATGTCCTCCTATAAACCGCTGAGACCTTCACAAGAAGCCTGGATTTATACCGACATTAAGATAGCATTCACACCAGCCCCATTTAGCACTCTGGTCCACCTAAAAACCTCTGTCTGAGTTTGATCGAAGTGAACTCTAGAGAAGTTTGAATACATATGTGAACACAAGCGGACCTGAATCTGCTCTAAAAGCAGAAAGTGGACTATAGCACAAGGCATTAAATGCAACCAAAACAAACACACCAATCTAGTGCTAGCAGGAGAACTGCCTCATGGTTGTTTGCCAAACTGCTAAAACCTTAAGCTACTCCATTTTTGTTTGCACTTTGCAAAGAAGGAAGTTGCTCTCAGCGTTGTCTTCAGAGGTTTTCAATGGTTCTTGGTGAAGTGCCACCACAGGAAAGGAGGGAAATCATTTCCCACAGTGCAGTGTGAAAGCAAACTGCACCAGCTGAACATGTAATAAATGTTGCAACTTTGGTTCCTAATCAAACCCAGTCTACTGGACTATCAGGAGTGAAACCATCCTAAATTACTGGTTGACCCTTTGTGCTTTTCTATGGCATAAAAACCTGGAAAATATATTGACATTTGTGGCTAAAAAGCGACAAAATGGGACATTTGAGAAGAGAACAGAAAAGACAAAAATTCAACATTATGATTGGGTTGATATGCACATCGATGTGAGCATGAACTAATTCAGTTTAACATAGATGCTGAAAACAAGTGAACAACTGAGCTCAGACCTGCAGGGGTAACATGGTGTTGCTGTTGCTGTCCGTGCGAAACATGTTCTCCTCCATCCAGGACTTCGGCCCCAGTGACCCTCCAGAGCGCGGGAACTTGGGTGGAGCGATGACGTTGCTGGAGAAGGGCTTCTTCAGGGGCGAGGCGTGACTGACGGAGCCAGGCACGCCCATGCTGCTGCCTCTGCGGTGGTCCCGACCCCAGGACATGCCCCCGCCGCCGCCGCCCCAGCCGTTCCCCTGGTGGCTCCCCCACGGGGAAGCTTTCACCATGGGCTGTGCCAGCAACAAGCGGGAGGTTAGATCAAACGCATAAATATGCCTCAAACAAGCAGCAAGTTTAATGCTCGGTTTAATCCCATCCCTTATGTCCCCTCATCAGCCACTGCCGAACTTTATCTGCTTCTGTAATGGGTGGGTAGATAAGAAGATTTAGAGCTTTAAGACTAATACTAAGTATCCCGTGCCCTGCGACACCACCACTGTAACTTACACACTCTCTCCACCTGAACCTAGTGTCTTCTGCTTCAGCATCGCCCTCTCAATCTTTTTTGGCAATGTCGTGTGGAAATCCTATCCAGAGGCATTAGGCTTTGTTTGTGACGAAGAGAACCACAAAGGTGAAATATAAGAGTGTACTTTGCTCAAAAATTCAAATAGGCCCGTCTGATGTACACTACTACCCCAACTGATCACTGACAGGAATGAGTGGAAGTGGCGTTACTGTTTTTAATCAGATACGGGAGCAGAGCTGCAGCTAACAGTTATTTTAGTTATTGATTGTACTGACAATTAATTGGATTTAAAAATGTGCACATTATGCTGATTTTTTATTTTGTACAATATTGAAAATACATACAACATGTAAATAATTAAATTAATTTTCTTAAAAGAGAAAAAAAACTTTGTATTGCCTTTAAATTCAAGAACACAGCATTACTTTAGTTGGTAGCTAAGGACGCATCTGCAGGTAAAATAAATACATCTAAATTCTGCTTGACTTAATATCAGTGCATTGCAGGGCTAATCTGTTGACAAATTCTTTGATTAACCAGTTAATAATTGGAGAGCAAAAGGTGCTTAATTAGAGATTTATTCTTAAATAATTTGAACCAGGTAAAAATAAAACTATGCCACTAAGTTTGATATCTAGTAAGGTGGAGGAGGAGGAGTTCTGTGTAAAATATATTTACAAACAAAGATTTTTTATTTTAATTGCAAAATGTATGTATTTTTTATACAGTTTTGGCTTAATTACTGCTCTGATGGTTATTGTTCTTTCAGCAAATTGCCTTTTTTTTGTCTGTGTACTCCGGTTAACAATTAATCAATTACTAAATTAGTTGACAATTATTTCAACAATTAAAATAATTAATCAGAATTATTCAGATTAATTGTTTCAGCCCTATGCAGAAGATAATGTGCAAAGGCCACAGCATTTCTCAAGGCGAGAAATATTTAGAAAAATATTTCTAAATATTTTTTAAAAAGTGTGTTTTTTTTTTACAAACTAATGCTTCATCTTAAAAAAAAAAATCGAATCAGATGCCAGTCGCTTTGTGCTCACGTCGTCCATATGAGCATAACGGCAGAACCTGCAGGAAACGACGTACAGAGGAACCGTCTGCTCTGGCTCTGGTCAGAGGACGGAAATAGAAAGATCGGATCATTCTGCAATCAGCAAACCACAGCGTCCCCTATGTGCTCCTGGGTCACGCTGACGACAACAGCAACGCTGCGATGGTTTGAGTTGTTACTGAGGGCAGGAGACCCAAAGCTGGCTCCATTCTGTTGAGAGAGGTGTTTAAAAACACGTCTGAGGAAAGAAAACTATTTCCCGTGGAGACACGTCAGAAGTCCATTAAGGCAGACAACAGGAAACCAAATGTACTCTAGCAAAGGTTCCTCTATTTTATCCTTTTGAAGAATCAGAATATGTCTGTCATGGAGCGTAATGGAACCTGAAGCATCCAGAACTTCTTCCGGACCAGAACGACATTTACAGAGCTATGAAAACCTCACAGGTGTTAACCACCACGTTAAGGAAAACGTATGGACTCTCTACACACACACGTTTGTTTAAAGATAATAGTGAAATTCTTTTTAACTGCTAAGCCGTGTATAGCCGACTGACCTATCTCTCACCCAGTGTGACGTCGTCTCCGGCTCTAATATAATTAATCACTATGGACATAAAGGCAGCTTAAGGTTTCCATATAGATGAATGAATGAATGAATGAATGAATTAATTAATTAATTAATGATCTAATAAATTAACACATCTGACAATAAATCTTGAGTTTTTCCTTCTTGAATATTCATTTCAAATCCACATTTTTTTTAAAAATGGAGCTTAGAGAGAAAAATAGTGTCTTCTTATCTGATGCACCTTTATCATTTTATGTGTACTAAAAGAAAAATTGTGGAATATATACTATCTTGTAAAGTAGTAAAGGTGTAAAAATGGAGTCTTAGGGCCAATATAGACAAAGAAAACAAACTGGCTGCAGAAAAGTAAACATCTGTCAAAAAACATTGAAATTTTGAGAATAATTTTAAACATTAGAAAAATCTCTGATATTTTGTGATATTGAAAAGTCATGAATTTGCAAGAAAAAATGTTTTCCAGGAGTGTATTCATATAAAGTCAGACGTTTGTTTTAAAAAATAAAGTAACAGAAGTCCTCTAAGGTTTAAGTGATAAATACAGAAGATGTACATCCATATACTTTTTACATCAATTTCTTTTTCTGAACCAGAACGACACATAAAGGGTTCAGACTCATCCTGAGTGCCTGAAACGTGATCCAGAATACACACCTGAGCCAGTGAGGAAGAAGCTGCAACATGGCTGCATTGAGTCTAAACCTGGGAAATGTCCTTCTAATACCGGAGAACAGTCTAGATCTGCCACTTACACTCTGGAAAATATCCAGGTACACATTTTCTAGATCTACAACACCAATTTTTGAGGACTTGTGGCATTTTTGTTGCAAATGTCTGATTTTACAACTTCTGGGATTGTTCTTGCAAATTTCTGACTCACAATGTCACGAATATCTAGTTTTTTTATATGAATTTATGCCTTTAAATATTGAAAATTGGATTTTCAATATTTAATTAAATGTATGACTTTTCAACACAACAGAACATTCAACTTTACACATGGATGAATGTGAAATTTTTCTTTTATCTCCAATGACCCTAACACTCTGTTGTATAAAAATATATAAAAAAGGTATCGCAACATTCTCGTTATTGTTTTTTTTTTTTACATAGATTCCTTTTGCATAACCAGGAGGATTTTACTTTACTAGTACTGTCGACTGTCAGTCATGTGAAAGAGACACACCTGGTCCTGTCTTTGAAAAGATTGTTTTACTTTTCTGTTTTTGTTAGCATGTCATAACAGTCATGACTCTGTCACACAGCAACAGTCTTCAGTCAGGGGCCTCTTGTGATTCACTGGAAGACGGACTGCTACCAAAGATTCTTCCTGCCCACAGCATCACCGCCCAAGAAAGTTGGAATATATGAGTTATTTACTACAGTAATTAATTTCTCTTTTGCTACTTTTAACTGAATTGAATTTAAGTTTAATTGGGAAAAATCACATTTTTAATTTCTCCAGACAGGTTGTTCAGTCTTTAATGTTTTATATAATACTTAGTTAAATCGGAACTAACTTATTTAACTCTAAGCTAGTTAAATAAAGCTAGTTCTTATTTAAGAACCAGCTTAAACAAGCTAGCTAGCTCTTAAAACTAGCTTATTTAAACTCGTTCTTATCAAAGAACTAGCTTTGTTCTTATCTAGTTCAGGTCAGACCTTTACAAAAATTGGAATAAAAAACCCCCCGATGTGACGTCATAAGAAAAGAAGAATATAGGATTAGAGTGTAATCACAGTTTGTCTCAGTTCAGAAGTAAGCTTCTTCTATGTTTCAAGATCCTAATGACATCACCGCATGGAGAGAAGTCGACTTTCTGCCTTTTCTCGCCTGTCGATATGTTTTTGGATGAGTATTTGATCAGGGCGGGGTGAGGGTGGGGGGGCGCCGCCAACAACAATCACATGATTGCCTTTGTTGCTTCCATGCAAATATATTTACAATGCATTCAAAGAAGAGAAAAAAAAGATTAAAGGGCAAAGAAACAACAATACGGCAGAAGCATTTACAGGCACACCCATTCAACACACACACACACACACACACACACACACACACACACACACACACACACACACACACACACACACACACACACACA